>JALIZH010004281.1:0-16897 GCA_030522465.1 Rhipicephalus appendiculatus | reverse complement strand
GATAGCTTGATATGCGCCAAGTTTGATATTGCGTGACGTGCTGTATGACGAGCATAAATGACAAGTGGTAACATGGAAATCAAGACATGTCATGTGCAACATGACTTGCATATGCCACGCTCATGGTCTGCTTGCGTCCAGTTCGCTAGCCTGATATACAACAAAAATTGGTAATGCGCGACGTGACTGTATGATGACAAACATAAATGACAGCTCATAACATGTAAATTATGACATGCATATTATGTACAGCATGATTTGCTGCTTCCTGGCTACTTCGCAGTACATCGAGTCCCACAGTGCGCGGGGTGTGCCGGTTTTTTGGATGAATTGCCTGGATTTTTTTCTTCCGCTTCATTTATCCACTCTCTTTTAAGTAGCATGATGCAAAGGGAAATAAATAAAGGAAAAAGAAACAGCAGATCCTACGCATTGTGGGAATCGATGTTATGCGAAGCAGCCAAAAGAAGCAAATCATGATGTACATAACATGCATGTCGTGATTTTTATGTTACCACCAGCCACTTCCATTCGTCATACAGTCACGTGTCGCAATACTCATTTTGGTGTATATCAAGGTAGAGAACTAGACGCAAGCGCTCCATGAGCGTGGCATGTAAATGGCGTTGTACATGACATAGATGTCATGATTTTCATGTTACCACCTGCCACTTATGTTTTCGTCATACAGTCAGGTCTCGCAATACTAATTTTGGTGTATGTCAAGCCGGCGAAGCGGCCGCGAGCGCGCCATGAGCATGGCATGCAAGTCATGCTGTACAGGACATGCCATGATTTTTATAATACCACTCTTCATTCATGTTTGTCTACAGTTACGTCACTCAATACCGAACTTGTTTTATATCAAGCTAACGAAACGGCCGTGAGCGAACCATGAGCGTGGCATGTAAATCTTGTTGTACATGACATGGATTTCATGATTTGGATTTTACGATCTGTCATTTATGTTTGTCATACGGACACGTCACGCAATACCAAATTTAGTGGATATCAAGGTAGTGAAGTGGCCGCGAGCGTGCCATAAACATGTCATGCAAGTCATTTTGCACATGACATGTCATGATTTCCATATTACCATTGGTCATTTATGTTCGTCATACAGTCAAGTGACGTAACCAAATTTGGTGCATATCAAGTGAGCGAAACGTGCACGAGCATGCCATGAGCGTGGCATGCAAGTCATGTTGCACATGACGTGTCATGATTTCCATAATACCACTTGTCATTTAAGTGCGTCATACAGTCACTTCACGCAATACCAAATTTGGTGTATATCAAGCTAGGGAAACGGCCGTCAGTGCACCATGAGCGTGGCTTGTAAATCATGTACTTGACATACACGTCATGACTTTTATATTACCACCTGCAATTTATTATGGTCACGCAGGAATGTCTCATCATACAATTTTTTTTATATATCAAGTTAAGGAAACGGCCGCAGGAGCACCACGCCATGGCTTGTAAACCATACTGTTCATGACAAGTTATTCACGATTTTCATGATATAACAAATCATTCATGTTCGTCATACAGTCATGTTATGCCATACCAGTTTTGGTATAAATCCCATCAATGATACAGTGTCGAGAGCACAAAGTCGTTGGCGGATAGATAGATAGATAGATGGATAGATAGATAGATAGATTGATAGATATGTAGATAGATAGATAGATAGATAGATAGATAGATAGATAGATAGATAGATAGATAGATAGATAGATAGATAGATAGATAGATAGATAGATAGGCTCAAATCTGCCGGAGTTTCCTAAGAAACGCTTCGCATTACAACGAGCATAAAACTGTAGTTTCAAATATTTTTTTTTGCATTTTGGTTCTTTATACTTGGTATTTCTGGGACGCGTGCAATTCTGTGCGCATTTTCTTTTCTTTTTGTACGTTATCATTCTTAGTACCAATTAAACAATGTACATATGTGTCTATTGAATTGTTTTGATGACTTCACGAATGCTGCCACTTTTTCCGCCTTCTGTTGCTGGGATGTGAGGCTAGTCAAAGTGCGTATATATCCCAGCCTTTTTCCCGCATTCCATACCACACACTGTATCTGGTTCAGGCATGAGTGTAAAAAAATGTAAACGTTGTACAACTGTGGAGAAAATTAACTTCAAACTCCAAACTTCAAGGCCTGTGCTCTTCGTCCTTTCCACCCGCGATGGATGGATGGATGGATGGATGGATGCTATGAGCGTCCACTTGATGACATGGCGATAACATCTGTGCCACCGGAATCAGCCCAAAAAAGTTTTTTTCTCCTTTTCTTTTATGTTGGCCTAATGCTGTCTGCTTCGATTAAATCGATCTCACTATAGAAAAAAATATATTCACAGCTTAGTTCTCAGACGCATTACGTCACAATGTCCTTCATTTTCGCACTATTTTTTTTTCATCCTTTCTCTAGAGCTTTCTGCCACCAATACGCTAACTGTTTCATAAGTATTTCTCTCACGGGCGTCTTCATCTCTCCCTTGCTGTCCCTAAAACCCAAACGCTTCATGTAGACTCGTGCCCAAACGAACACCTCGGTGGATATCTCTACATTCAATCAGATCATGCCCCATCGTTTCGTGATCTACCTCACAGCATGCGAATTGCTCATCTTCTTTACAGAATCGGGCTTTATAACAACGCGTTCTAAGGAAACCCGAGGTCACTTCAAATATTAACGCACTTCCACATCAATTATCATAAAATGACACCCTCCTTATTTCGTTTTCGCCCTTTCGGTAGTTATTCAGAGCCGGTTTTTTTCCATCGCTGACATCGAGTAAATCTACTCCGCCTCTCTGACTTTTCGCTTAAAGCTCTTTGTTGCCATATCGCTCACATTTCCTGTCATAACCTTGTTGGTGGGTCTCCAAGTTTTTTTTAACACGAAGGTGTTTTATGCCGGGTTCACGACGGCTCCTCTGACGTATTTCCGTCACGGATATGACGTAAAATATAAACTAACATATTGAGATCAAAGAAAAAACTAGAAGAGAACATTCCGTCACCGGGCGTCGAAACTGTTACCTCTCGCTCCGCAGCGCGCGGCGCCAAACTACTCGGCCACGGGAGCGTACGTACCACAGCTTGCTAACGGCAAGCTATTTATATACACCATATACCGTTGGTGGTCCTCAGAGCTCCTAGACTTCAGCGCGTTTTCGCCATCAGTAGCGAGATGGCGCGAAGGTGGCACGGAGTGCGCGCTCTAAAGGTCGCCGTGCTTCTCGCTGCGGTGAGCGCGCGCCTCCACGGGGCGTGGCCGCTCGTGTGCGCGCGCTTATCTCCTGATCGGGGCATTGGGGCGCTTACGTCTTGTGCTTCCAGCGCAAGCTTGCTATGAAGTTACAGTGGTTAAAGGTGCGCGAAGGTCTAATCGCTCAGCGCAGCGGCCGCGTTTACGAAAGGAGCACGCTGCTAACACACGAAGTTAGAATTGTGACAGTTGTTCGCGCTCGTCTTGTGTATACTAGAGCGGTCGTGTCTTTTTTCGTGTTAGAGCTGCGTGCTTGAGATGTCGAGCTCTGACGGTTAGTCCGTGCTCGTCCTGTGTATGCTCATTTCGTGCGTCCTTTCAGCTTGAGGTGCACGCAGCAAGTTTCAAGCTGCTTGCGGTTCTTCGCGTGACATTTATATTTGTTGCTGTAGCATTCATTTCTTCGCCCTTGTGGTGAAACAATGCACAATAAACGCTCAAGTACCTTTGCGAAGACACGTTGCACTTTCGTGTTATACCGATTCTTTTGACAGAGGGATCACCCATGTTTTTTTTTCTTCACTGTGTGTCAATGCTCTGACTACACCAGTACCGGAACACCTTCTCTGGCCATCTACTCTCTTTCGTATTCTTTAGACTCTCTTCGAACATGTTTTGCTCTGAGCTTCCCTCGTCTCAAAACTTGTCCATGCCATATCGCCCTTTACAGCCTCATTTGTCGTCTTCCCGTGAGCGCCCAACGCAAGGCGTCCCATAGTCCTTTGATTCACATCCATTCCTGACTGTACCTCTGACCTCATGTTCACCACAGCGTTCCCAAATTAAAGCCGCGCAATGATTTCCCCTTTTTACAGACCTGGATGCACCATGCACCTATTACTATCACGTAAGGTTATGTGCTTCATTATTCCACCATTCACCTTTCTCTTTGCTGCCGAGGCTTTTTCCTGTACCTTCATTTATCTATAACCCTCATTTACCCATACTCCACGGTACTTGTAATCGCTTACCCTCGGTATTTCTTTATCCTGTATTGACACCGCCTAATCATTGGGATCATTGAATGCTATCAATCCAGATTTTGTTAGAATAAATCATACTCCTAGAGCTTCACCTTCCCTTCCACGTATAACCGCCAGCCGCTGTGTATCATCTCGATTGTCCGCAAATAATTCGATCCCGGCCGCGGCGGTCGCATTTCGATGGAGGCGAAAATGGTAGAGGCCCGTGTACTGTGCGATGTCAGTGCACGTTAAAGAACACCAGATGGTCGAAATTTCCGGAGCCCTCCACTACGACGTCCCTCATAATCATATGGTGGTTTTGGGACGTTAAACCCCAAATATTAAAAAAAAATATTAATGTCCGCAAATAAAACAATATTGTAAGCATCAAATAAACCTCGAAACTTCTGCTTAATCATCAAGCCGGCCTGTATGTGTGACTGATTAAGAGCAATGTTTTCACAGCGAAAGTTGTTATGAGATCACAACAGGGGGCATTTTCGCGCCGTATTTGTCCGCCGCCGCCACCTCCCGTGTCCGTAACCACTATCGCGTGAAATAATAAAAAAAACTATATAAATAAAAATTCCCTTCAGAGAAAGGGAATCAAACGTGGGCCCCTATGCGTGGCAGCCCAGAACCGTACCATTGAGCTACGCCGGTGCTTGAAACTGCGTTGCAAACTGACCCTATTCAGGCTTCGTGTCGGGTAAGGAATCGCGTTGACATGTGTTGCAAAGGGTTTTAGAACAGTAAAGTAACAACCAGGGGTCACACAATTGCGAATTACGTAACGAGTGGATTGTTCAATCCTCTTACCCATTGCAAAAAAAAGTCACAGTTTTGAGCAAAGGGCAGATCAATGAAAGCGATAGCAACAACTTGAGATTTCACGCGAAGAACGCCAAGCATATCGAAATTTGGAGCGCGCTGCTCAAGCGGAAAGGACGTACGAAAAGAAGAAACACAGGAAGAGCGCGAACTAACAACGTTCACAGCTCGACACTTCACGCTCTGCTCAAACACAAATGGTGCATGAAACATACGCACAGGTATACACAGGACGAGCGCGAACTAACAAGTGTCACAATTGTTACTTCACTGTGTTTGAACAGCGTGCTTCTTTCGCCAACGGGGCATCAGCAGCAAGTGAAGTCACCTTTGTGCGCTCTGTAACCTGAACGCAATCTTTCCGGCGAAAGCACACGACGTAAAACCGCCCCCATACCCCTTCCCAAGATAAGCGCGCGTGCTCGGGCGACTACGCCACGAGGGCAAAGGGCAGGTTGACGAGCCAATGCATCGCAACGAGTGGCGCCCAGCGAGCACTTCGCGCCATCTCGCTGGTTCGCTGGTAAGGCAGAGAACACGCTGATATTCCCCCGAGATAGGCGTACTGACAACGGTGATGGGTGTATATAAATAGCTCGCCATTAGCATGCCGAGGGAGATGCTCTTCTGTGGCCTAGCGGTTAGCGCTGCCCGCTGCGGAGCGAGAGGTCGCCCGTTCGACTCCGCACGCCACAAAATATTTTTCTTCGTGGTTTTATATTTATATATATATATATATATATATATATATATACACATATACGGCGCATGATGGCGACGCCGATGGGAAAAAAGTCACAGTTTAGCCACAAGGCGAAGCAATGATTGCGATAGCGAGAAATTGGAATGTCAAGCTACGAATGGCAAGCAGGTCGAAACGTGCAGCGCGCTGCTCACGCACACATGACGCACGAAAAGAACACGCATAGGACGAAAGAGAACTAACAACGTTCACAGCTCGACACTTAACGAACTGCTCAAAGAAAAACGACGCACGAAACGTATTCACAGGTAAAGACGAGCGTGAACTAACAAGTGTCACAGTTGTTACTTCGCTGTGTTTGAAAAGCGTGTTTTTTTCGCAAACGGGGAGACTGCCGCGAGCGAAGTGACCTTCGTGCGCTCGGTAACTACAACGCAATCGTGCAGGCGAAAGCGCAATTCTCCCCCCACCGCGAGATAAGCTCGCGCGCGCAAGGGCGTCTACCCCCCCACGGAGCAAAGTGCGCGAGGGAGACGAGCGCGGGCGGGGCGACGGCGGGGCGCCCAGCTAAGCCCCGCCTAGCGCGCCCTTTGCGCCATCTCGCTGGTAATGCTGAAAACACGCTGGAAACTCGCTGTATATAAATAGCTCGCCGTTTGAACGTTGAAGGACGTACGCTTTAGTGGCTCAGCGGTTAGGGCCGCGCACTGCAGAGCGAGAGGTCCCTCGTTCGATGCCGCGCGTCGGAACACTTTTCTGAATTATTTTTTTTGTGTCTTTTATAAATAGATAGATATACATATACGGGACATGACGGCGACGCCAACGGCGAAAACCAGCCGATAGTGTCCATATAATTGCTATCGCAATAAAAGCCTCAGGCATAATTCTTCATCGTCGTTAGCCATAGCATCAACATAGTGCACATAATGCGTTACAAGTGTCTATCGGGTACCACGCTTTTCCGAAAAATGACTAATAATGGCATAGTGGACGCTTACCCACTACATAAAAATTATGATTTATGGCGTAGTGGGTACCATGCAAGTACGCTTGTAGTAGTAGCCCCAAGAGTGTTTAAAAATCACGCCATATCCACGAAGTGAATGATGATGAGTGGGCAAAGCTCCGGAGGTAATCTGGTAAACCGTCAATCCCCGTAAATTTTGCCCACTCGATGGGGTAGATGATGATTTTGTTCAAGAGCTCTACAGACTACAAGGAGGGGGTTCCCCTGATTTTATTTTCCTCATCAGCGTCATCATCATCGTTATCACGTGTAGAGGGTACATTCCACTATACTGGAACGCGCTTATTCTTCATGGTCATCAGGCGTCATCGTCATCTTTATCTACGGACCACAAAGAGGGGGTTCCCCCTGATTTTGTTTTCCTCATCAGCGTCATCGTCATCGTTATCACGTGTAGTGGGTACATTCCACTATACTGGAACGCGCTTATTCTTTATGGTCATCAGGCGTCATCTTTATCACGTGGAGTGGGTACATCTTACTAGACGTGGCTACCTACTACTACATACTACAAAGGAGGGACAGGCCCACACCCTAAGGAGCTTCGCCCCGAAAACGGCTCTAGAAAGGCCGCTATTTCAGCTTTCGCTGTGACTGTGCTGCGCGTTCTACACAGGCCTGGTGGTTTTTACCTTCCTAGAGCTTTTTCCATCCACACCATGTAAAGAATGAATAATAGCGGGGACTAAGGGAATCCCTGTGTCGGCCCCTTGCAAATATCAACGTTCTCTTTGCGACTTCCTTTCCATTCCATGCAAATTATATTTTGTCGCTATATCTCTCTCAAAAGCTGAATACAGTCGTCGCCAATGCCCATTTCATTCGATGTATCCCACAAAATTTCCTGATTAACGTTGTCATGCGCGCTAGTGATGTCTAGAAAAGCTACGTACAAGGGCCCGTTCTCGATTTTAGATATTTCAATACACTGAGTAAGAACAAATAGTTTCTCGTCGAATCGCATGTCGGTTTGAAATCCATCCTGAAGTTCTCCGAAAATAGGATTATCTTCTATACACGTTTCTATTTTTAATTGTACTGCCTGCATCACCAACATGCATAGTACTGATGTAAACAGTCACGGTGCAAACAGTGCGGGGACGATGTGAAGAAACGAACTGACAGACGCGGGCGCCAGTGTCTGTCAGTTCGTTTCTTCACTTGGTCCACGTACTCCTAGCCGTGACTTTTTTTTCTGAAGTATGAACCAACTAGCTCAGCAACAAGCGCTGTTGACTGATGGCTCGTATAGACCGCTCGTATGACTTGCGGTCTATACGAGCAAATGTTATTCTTCTCTCCGTTGCCTTTGCACACTAAAATCATTTTACTTTTTTCCCGATCTGTCCGGCATTTGCCTGTCCTGTATGCATATTTCTTCGGCTTTCAACAGTGCTTATTCAGTGTTATGTTCTAGTTGGTTAATTTTCCAGTGGATTGTTTCCAGTTGAAGTTCTCAAGTACAAACTCTTGGTCGGTGGCACCCTACTTCATATTTTTACTCACCGGGGAATTCTCTTGGACAATCCTTTGCGACGAATCGGCTGTTTCCTTTCGGATGTATCCTATCACATCATACCATTCCAGTTGATTTATTTCCTCCTTCATCTACAATATATTCTTACATTTCAACATACTTCCTGCTTAGCGCTTTTATATGGCTTCAATATACTTTAGGCTTGCTCATTTTTTTTAGTCGATGTCTCTCACCAAGCGGTCACACTCAGGTTTAATTTTTGCGTCGACCTATTTCTGTACAATGGATTTTTTCTCTAAATCAATTTCTCATAATTTGTTAGACTTCGTCCTGCGGCCGCTTCTCCCTTTTTCCCTGTTTTTGCTCCCGTGATGCTTCACGTCGCATCTCGATCGCTTCCCGGATTTCCTTCTTCCACTAACGTTCGGGATTCTTCTTTCCCTTCCAGCAAATAGTTTTCTTCTCTTTCTTCTTTCTCCTTCATCGTTGCATTCAACAGCTCACCATACTCCTCGTCCTTGCCTGGTATTCTACCTACTTCTTTCTTCTCTTGCGGTTATATTTCTAATTTGTATGTAAGTTAAAGAAAAAGCTACCAAGCGTTGTTTGTATGCTCCTATTTCCAGTTTATATCCAATTTGTAATGTTATGTGTTTATGAACACTACACAAGCTGTTCATCTCTTATTCGTCTAGTCTCATTTCTCTCAGATTGTGATAAATTCCTTGAGTCATGAGACAATAATCAATATTTTATGGCCATCACACATAGGCCCCGCGTTAACTATCTGAAGACTACGTTGCTCGCAGAGGTCTTGGTTAACTTCCCATTCGTATCTGAATATCCGTCAAGGTCATGAATATAGGCATTCATGTCCTCTAGAAGTATGATTTCTGCCCCATTATCAAAATACTTAATATCCGTACTTATGGAGTCCTCTATCTTTTGGCTCTTTTCTCTGCAGTTATTCCCCTACCACAAATAGGCTACCTATAGTCACGTTTTCTTCCACCAACTATGCCTAAAATCCAGAGGGGCTCCGAACACGCCTGTTTCACACTATCCCATTTGGTTCCGCGGTAAATTGGCATTCCTACACGCCCCCCCCCCCTTTTCCTTTCTGATATGATCCTGCTGCACCCTTCCCAAAACATAATTATCAATATGTAGTGGCTATTCAGTATCTCTATGGTGTGTTTCTGTAACCGTATAAACGCTTATTTTTCTTAGTTTAAGTACTCCTCGCTCTCCAACATTTTGTGCTTTTTTCTGCCACGCTCCATGTTCATGTAAGTAATCACAACACCCCCCTTCTCCCTCATTCATTTACCTTTTTTTCGGGTTTTTCGAATGCTACCTGTCAAAGAGTTCCCCTGGTTGTTTTCTTTTTCACTTGCTGCCCCGGACATCCTAGCGCCCCAATGCCACCACCTCCCCCCCCCCCCCCCGCTATGGTCCGTTTTACCAGTCACCAACCCACCTCGAAGTGCATTGTCTCTTTGGAAATGGAAACCATCCCACCTGTACTCGTCTCTGTTTATGGGCACTACGTCGAAACCGTTCACTCGACCGATTCGCCACATCTCGTTGTTTGCATCGACAACCACTCTTTGCAGGTGGCCGTTGCGCACTGGAACCTCTAGTACCGTGGCTATTACAATCTGCACCTGGGGGACAAGGTGCGCGTACGATCGACCCCTTTTGCCAAGGAGTCACTAGTCCTGATGATTCTTTGTTCAACATGTGATTTAGCTCTCCCGCAATTACCACCAGGCTACGTCCGTGAGATTCAGCTCTGAGCTTTTGCACTCGCTTGCCTCATGACTGACGCAATCGTATATTTTGGGAACGTCGCAATCGAAACTCTTTCATCGCCTTTCACCCTTTCTTTGATTGTCTCCACGCATAGAACAAAATTCGATTCACCGGTGATAATTACATGCTCAGACTTCCCTACTGAAGTGCTCTGCACCTGGCTACTGACCCTGACTAGTGTGTCATGGCTGCTGCTTTGTCCCTCCCCCTCTCTCCCAAAACTACTTCCCAGAAGCTGGGCCCTGTGCCTATTGTACCTGCCTTTGTCACTCCTGATGCCCCTTCCGTTCCTCCCCGCAGAGGGGTCGACGCCCTATTGTGTCCACCGTCACCTGCCACCCATTTCTTCACCATGACGACCTTCGAGAGCCCCTCCTTGGCGGACCTAAGCCTGTTCACACAGCCTTCGTTTTCTGTCAATCGGTCGCCAACGCATTCTCGAGATTTGAGATTCTGCTGATCAGCCCACTTAGGGCAGTCATCATCGTTTTTTTTTATTTTCGCCTCGAACTTGCATTGTCTGCACTCGGAGTCTGCTTCTGCTTTCTCATCCGCAAAAACTACCATTTGACAACCTAGCCCGACCCCTGAACACTTTACGGGCTTTTTGACCATGGCTAAATCGGTTCACCTGTGTCCACGTGTTAAAATATTTACACACCAGATAACCACAAGACAGGGTGTACTACACAAACTGCCCTAAGAGAAACGGTAAAAATCATTAAATACACTACACTTCAAAACACATGCGCACACACGTGTTCGGTCTACGAGCAGACTTCAGCCTCGTGGTGGGAGAAAGAAAAAAACAAAAAAAAAACCCACACGACTGAGACAATAAAACAGTTAGGCTTTACGCTAGGGGCTTATGTACTCATAAGCCACAAGCGCAAAGGAGCTATTGTTATGGCAAGCGCTAGTACGCGTCCATGCGGTCGGCAGCGATGTAGTTAGTTCACTGGGTGATGAAAATTATAACTCTTTTAATCTTTAAAAGGGTAAGAACTAGAACTTGTTGGCATGGCTTCATGACAGGAAACAGCCAATATACAGTGAAACCTCGGTGATACGAATCTCATGGGATCAACAAAAATATTCGTATCATCACAAATTCGTATCACCAGAAAGCAATGAAAATTTGCATGCGACAAAAGAAAGCTGGCGTACATTTTCATTTATTTTTTTTTCAGGGCCGCAGAAACGTCATAGAGAACTCTGTATGATTGTCAGTTAAGTTTTTAGATGTCGGCAATCATACCAGCACTCGTAAACATACGGCCCGTACGCATGTGTTTAATTAATGAACCAGGTGCGTTGTGACCCGGTACAGCAGTAGCCCCTCCCAAATTTTAGTATGCTTTTTAGCATGACATCGGAATACTGCAACGAAAGGAACGGAGGAAGTGCTTTGACGCGATTGATCAAGGCCAGAAAATTTCAGAACCACGGTGCTATGTTATGATTTTGTTATAGCGGAGCTGTTGGGGATATTTTTTGGGAGATTTACGGCCGTGCCCACACAAGTGCGACTTCAACAGTCGCGCATGTTGACATTGTGAGGCCTGACTCCTTCGTCAACATGGTCCGCGCCTTCTTTCGGTCCTCGTCCACCTTTCATAGGATGTCTGATGCACGAGGCAGGCACGTGTAAACACAGTACTACTGCAGCCCCCGTCGAGGCGTTTGAAGAAAAAAAAAAGCATGGCGCCAATGCCCTCTGTAACCTAAACGTGAAAGCACACGGAAGCACATTAGAGCCTCAAAGATTCGCGCACAGAATCTCAGACGCCGTGATGCGTCTATGAAGGTTTATTCTGACAATTTGGCGTTCCCGCGTTCGCACATGCTTGGCGCACCTTCCGCGACGGCGCGAACAGCACCACTTCGTACCTGGCTGGCAGCGCACGTTCGTATCAAACGTCGCGGGGTGAAAATCTGTTCGGAACAACCGTGCTCCATTACAATGTAGGCCAATGGGCCTTGGCCGGGACCAAACAAGAATTCGTATCAACCCGAAATTCGATTAACCTGTGATCGTATCACCGAGGTTTCACTGTATACGTTTCCTTTGAGAGGGAAATAACAAAAAGTCAGGAAAAAGGCGAAGCTCGATGCATACTTCCCGTCTATTTCATGAAAATGCAATATTCAAATGCGGAGATAATTATTCTCCATGGCGGTTAAGTACGATCGACGGCGCGCTTATGCACGATGGCCCAATCGACTGCATTGCAAAGGCTTCGTGGATTTTCCGGGCGCGGCAATCGCGATATCTGAACAATATACGCGTATGTTCCAAACTAGGACTGCAGGCACACTCGCCACAGTGTACATACGAAATTAACGCTCATGTTTTTTAGCCAGTGCCAAGTCCTTTTTGCCTTGACTCGTTTCCCGCGCTGTTTTCTGTTAAGAAAATCTATTGGTATCGGCGATTGGACGCATGCTCAAATTATCTCCTGCGATCAGTCTACACAATCCGCAAAGAAGAGGTGGGTGCTTCAAAAGTTTTGGAGGGCCCCTTTAACAAAGGTACCACAGAGTTCAAATGTTACTTTTTTTTCTGTACAATAATTGATAACTAGTTTTACCAGCATTTAATTAAGTAAAACTCACTGAATGATGTTGGCAAAGCTTTTTCCACACCTTAGGGCGAATGTTGGCGAAATAAGCATCAAAAACTTGGAGGATGCTTGAGATTCGCCTTCAAGAGTAGAATGCCGTCGCGTAATCGAGCCCCGGAGCGACGCCTTTTGAATTGCTAGCCGTGCTTCGGTTCTCGGTGCATGCCTCAACCGTACCGTGAGGAAACGAATGACTGTGACCATAACATCGGCTGTTTCAAACTATCCTACTACAACTAGGATAGTCGGCTGCACTGCAACTACAGTTGTTAAGGGCTCAGTACGCCATCCAAATCAGCGAAGGGCCCACTACACGTCCGGAAGGCAACACGCGAAACTACACAGCTGCTCAATTTTTTGATGCTTTCGCAGCCGATAGTGATTAAATATGGATCAGCTCTTTTTAATGGGTCGACCTTTAAAACACCCACTCGTTGCTCAATTCGCATGTTTTGATGCCTGGCTCGACCCTGCGCTTCTGCCACGCAATATTACCTGCGTTAATGAGACATGCTATATACATGACATTCATATATTGTCGTTTTTCCCAAGCAGTTTCAAGCAGTAACGTATAGTTCTGTGGTAGAACACCTCTTTGCCGTGCCGACGGTCTGGGTTCGATTCTAACTCCAGGGGATTATTTTTATTACTTATTTTATTTGTATCTTTCTCGATTTTTCGGTCATGGACAAGATGTTGTTTTTTCGCTTATAGCCACTGACGCCGACACCGACGCCGGAATTTCAGCTAAACGAGCTTTTTAACGCTCTGGCGTTAGAAGTTGTGTAAGTTAGTCGGGATGCAAACACCATCCAGGGACGAAAATACATGCGTGCACTAAATATCGCCAAAATTCCACGACAGTTCGAGTTGTACACATTGTGACGTGAAATTGAAAAGTCTTTTCTGAGCCGACGGAAGGCAATAAATGCATTTGGGACGAGAAGGATCAGCTTTGGAGTGCGTCTTATAACCAGGATAGGTTCGTCGATTCGGTTGACCGCAGAGTAAAATTATTAGACGCCCGCTGCCTCGTGAGTCAAACATTCCACAGCTCACTACAAACTGTTGCATGGATATATGGCACAGGCAGGATCGCCGGCGAAAGAAGAGAACGATGACTGTTGTTGATGCTCGCGCTTGCTCCGCTTGACATCTGGTCGCTTTACCTCTGCCAGTTCTCTAATAAACGTGTCGCGGGCTCACCGCTAAACACATGCTATCAAGTGGTGGAGAGTGCTGGTTTCCTTTCCCATCCTGGAACTCCGCAACCGGGGCGCTATGCAGGATGGCCCGAGCTTCTCGGGCACACGAGTTTGCGCCGAGCTCGCACTGCGGCGGTCATGGCACAAAGACAGAGCGGAGCGCGTAATAGCAGCATTGACAAAAACGGCTACATGAACGAGCGTGGCGTCAGAAACGCATGTGGGGCATCTGCGGCGGTAATCAAAGAAACACCGCGTGCGAACACGTCAGCGCCGCCACTCAGTCCACATTTCAACAGTGCAGCGACGTCAGCGTGATTGCCGCGCTATCTTTTTGCGAACTCAGCATTGCGCCTCCCACAGGCGTGTTCGTGGGCGTTCTTCCACTTTCGGGCATGTTCTTTCGTTCCACCCGCAGCGTGGAAATTTCAACTCTCGATGCCAACAAGGGTGCACACGCTGCACTCTCGTGCAGCTCGTTTCGCTTCTATCGAGTATTGTGGATAAATATACGGACAGGTTGTCACCAGGGGCGCTCGCATCATTGCGGCAACGCGGCTGTGAGTGGTACGTCGCGAGCGCGGTGAAATTGAATGCGAGACATCACAGCCACGTGATGATATAACTTTTTATTTGTTCGCGCGTGTGTGCACAGTCTGCGCGATAAAGCTGATAAATGAATCATGCCGCTCGCTGGCGTTGCGGCGTGAGCACTGCTCCTTGAAAGCGCAAACGCGGTGGGTGGACCCGATCTTCGCCGCGGGCGTCTGTCGATCAAACTGATTGACGCGTGAACTCAGGTACAAACTCGTTGATTCTGAGAAGGCCCCAGTTCAACTAGTGACTGTCATGGTGCCGGTGTGACTGTCAAAGGTTTTATGCGGTTGACGCTAAGCAGGAGCTTCTTTGCATATAAAATAACTTGGTCAGCCTTTACTACTTGTGCAAGGCTGGAGCCATAGAGGAGCTTGTGATCACCTAGCTTCTTCCAGTGTTTTAAGTCGGTCGTCTACTCAGTCTGCTCGGTATACGCTTCGAAGTAAAGAACGCATCATCTCCGTCTTAATTTTGATTATACTAATTAGGCAGAACTTAATTACCATATTGAACAGTTTTGTCTTGATTGGTAAGGTTTTAATTAATACGACAATAATTACCTCGGGTGCAATTAGCATGATCTTGATTGGTATGCAGCTAATTAACATGAACCTTATTCGCATGATCTTGATTAGCATCATATTACTAAGGTCTAATTATTATGACTTTACTTAGCGTGCTTATAATTAACGTCGCGTTAATTAGCCTGGTATAAGTTGGCACGGTCATAGCTTTACATGGCTTCATTAGCATGGTCTTAGTGAGGTATGGCTTCATTAGCTCGATCTTAGCGTGCCTTGGCTTAATTAGCTTGTTCATAGCATCTCTTGACTTATTTAGCTAGGTGTACCGCCCAGCCACTTAGCTAATCAGCCGGGCGCACGTCCTCGGGCAGTGAGCACACCATGAAGGGATGAAGAGGGCGCGCGCCAGTCGAGCAACGCGCAAGAATGTGCAGGCTGACCATGATAATTGTACACGTGGCCTCGGGTTTAGCTACGGTCGCCATATTGTAAGGTGCTCGGCTGGAACTGATCTTAGAGGCCACCGTGCTAATTATTCTAAAGGATACTTAGTACAGACATTAAAAGCTTCAAAACGAATTTAAACAGCCCCTGCCTTTAAAAAATATCATCAGTAAACCTTTCTGGCACTTTTATTGCATGGGTGCACTTCTGCACTCAGTGGAACGACAAACAAATGAAAGAAGATGCCTCTGGTTTGAAAACACCGCCCAATTTTGTCGACCGTCCTTGACGTGACGCCGCGTTCCATCGTAAACAATGGAACGCAGCGCGCGCTGAAGGGTGGATCTGACCTTTTCGTACTGTTGGCTCGTTCAAAGGGGGTGTCGCCAGAGCTCGGAAAGATCCCGAATTTCGCCAAGCTCGGGCCATCCTGCATAGCGCCCCCGGACTCTACCTTCGCCATGAATGATGACCACCAACGTCGCGCAGCAGACTGCTCACACATCCCCACCTGCCCGCTGTCCCGGCGTCCCAAGAGAGCGAGACCCAGTCATCTTCAGCGGCACCGATGAGCAGGATGTCGAGGACTGGCTGTCTTCGTACGAACGAGTAAGCGTCAACAACAGGTGGGACGATACCGACAACTTGGCCGCGTCCACTTTTTTACCTCAGAGGAGTAGCGGAAGTCTGGTTCAACAACCACGAAGGCGAGATTATCAATTGGGCCACTTTCAAAACTACCTTCGCGGACGTATTTAGCAGACCGACAGTGCGCAAGCTCCACGTAGAACAGCGCTTGCGTGATCGCGCCCAGCTGTCTGGCGAATGTTTCGCATCATATATCGAGGACGTCGTAGGCCTCTGCCGTTGCTTCAAGCCTGACATGTCCCTAAACCGACAAGGTCAAACATATAATGAAGGGCATCGAGGACGATGCGTTCCACATGCTGGTGGCGGAAAACCCGCAAACAGTCGCAGACGTCATTCAGCACTGCCAAAGCTACGACGAGTTGCGAAAGCAGTGCAATTCAACTCGACGCTCTTCTTTCTGCCCGACCAGCACGTCAGAATTGACTGTTAGCGTCATTTCTCCGGAACCGGCGGTGTTGACGCAGCAAATCCAGCAATTCATCCGTGAGGGCTCATGGGCTCACCTCGTCGCCGCGACAAACCATCGAAGAGCAAGTCTCCGAGGCACTTCCGTCCACGTACCAGCCACCGCCTGTGTCCGCTCCGCTGACCTACGCTGACGTCGCGCGAAGGCAGGCACATGCGCTGCCACACGTCGCCGACTCTGCTCAGCAAATACACGCCTTCTATGCAACGCACGCGCCGGCAGCCCCGCCCGTTCCCCTCTATCGCCGCCCTTCAACGCTTCCCAGTAACCCTTGGCGCA
>JALIZH010004280.1:0-114644 GCA_030522465.1 Rhipicephalus appendiculatus | reverse complement strand
AAACTAAGTCGGTCACAGTTGTGGTGGTATGGACCTGGATGGCTTGCCAGGTCTCATACGTTCTGGCCTGAATTCGGGGGAAAGCTTGACCTCGAAAACGGAAAACTCGAGGCAGCTGAGGCGGGGCCAGAAGTCAATACCCACGCTGTTAACACTAGACCCTCGGTGACAACGCTGATTGATAACGAACGATTCAGCAGCCTCACCAAACTTCTGAGAGTAACCGCATGGGTTTTTCGCTATGTCAAGAAGGTAAAGAAGGAAAGTGACCGGTTTGAGGAGTTGTCTGCTGAAGAAATTCAACAGGCGGAATGCTATTTGCTTCGCTTAGAACAGAGAGCTCATTTTGGTAATGAAGCAAATTGTGTCGCAAACGAGAATCCGGTTCCTTCCCAAAGTCCCGTTGGACAATTAAGATTGTTCCTCGATAAAAACGGGCTGCTTCGGGTACAAGGAAAAGCTCAGAAGGCTGACGACTCATACGGTTCTCGCCATCCCATCCTCCTACCGGAAGACTCTCACCTCAGTACTTTAATCATCAATCATGCTCACGCAAAGGTCTTCCATGGAGGAGTTCGAGACACTCTGACTCAAGTTCGAGAACGCTTTTGGATTTTGCAAGCAAGACAGTTGGTGAAAAAAACAATACGACGGTGTGTCATCTGCCAACGCATCCAGTCTAAACCGGTCGAGCAAGTGTCCCCTTGTATGCCGCAGGACCGTTCCAATCAAGCCCCTCCGTTTCTTGTGAGTGGAGTTGATTTTGCGGGCCCACTATACATCAAAGGACATCGCCACGAGCGCTCTTACATCACTCTTTTTACGTGTGCGGTAACAAGAGCTGTTCCACTTGGAACTAGTTGAAGATTTGACGACAACGAATTTTCTTTGCGCACTTCGGAGATTCGTGTCATGGCGTGGCCTCTGTCACACAATGTACAGCGACAACGCACGAACGTTCGTCAAAACGTCCAAAGATCTGCAGAAGCTCTGGCGAACGGTTAGACACCCCGATGTGCTCGCATTCTTCTCCTCCTCGACGATTCAATGGAAATTCATTTGCCCGAGCGCTCCTTGGTGGGGCGGGTTTTACGAGAGACTAGTACGTTCTGTGAAGACCTGCTTGAAGAAAATGCTTGGGCGACGTCTTGTCAGTCAGACAGAGTTGGTCACTCTGATAACAGAAGTGGAGGCCGTCCTGAATTTTCGGCCGTTAACTTATGTGTTCAATGACGTGGATGAACCGTACCCCCTATCTCCAGCAGATTTTCTCGTCGGAAGGAGATTGACAACGCTACCACCTTACGACCTCAAAATCAACACCGAGTCGACCAACGATCAACTGAAGAAGCTTTGGAGCAAGAGGGAAGATGACTTGCAAGCCTTCTGGTCTCGTTGGTACAAAGAGTACCTTAATGAACTCAGGAACTACACATCCAACCAAGCAAAAAGAAGTGATATATTGAAGAAAGGCAATATAGTTCTACTCGGAGAAAAACAGCGTCCAAGGCAACTGTGGAGCTTGGTCCGCATAGAAGAATTGATCGGTGGACGTGACGGCATCGTCAGGACCTGCTCTCTACGCTTGCCCGACGGCACTGTGGTGAAGCGTCCCGTACAGCTACTGTACCCATTGGAGGCCAACTAACGTCATCTGTCGGCGCGGGAGACTGTTGTGACTTCCTTTTCTTCGTCCCTCGCAGCAGAAGATGAATCATCATCATTGATCTCCTCACGACCTCACGCGTGGCATTGCGGCAGCGCCGGCTCGCGCTCTTTCTTTTCCTTTTTTTATCAGTTCCATTAAAGCCTTTTCATCTTGCAAGACGTGTTCTTCGCTCGATGTAAACCGCGCCGCAGTTGGAAGGCTCAGAGGTCCAACAGTACTGTTGTTTCCATATATAGATAATGCGTACTTTCGAGGGGAAAACAAGCGTGTTTCTTTTCAAGTGTAGAAAAATAAACCATTTTATTGTGATGCCAAATATGCAGTACAACTTCAGAGCAATGCATACCCTGCTTATTGAATTTCTCCACGATTCACTTCAATCTCACGGTCACGCAACCTTTTTGCAATAAGTTTTCACGCACAAAAAATGAAGCAAGTTTTATTTGAAAATAACTTCATATCACCTTGTTTTACATTCGGCAAACAAGCGTCGCAAAACTCAAGAACGTAATCCATCCGAAGCAGATCTGAAGCCTGTACTTCCCATGATTCCCATGTTGGTACAAGCGCGGCTGAAGGAGCCCGCATAGATATTAGCGCCAGATTCGCCTCTAGGTATTGTAGTATGAAACTCTATGGTTGTCGCATACACTTACGTCCGGCAATCCGTGAGCAGCCAACATAAACGCCAAACAAAGTATAGTTGCCTCTGCAGACGGCGTAGATGCTGACACGGGGTCGTGACGTGGACGAAGGCAGCTGTCGGCTTCTTCAAGGTGAAACTATTTATTTGGCCGAACTTGTGGCCGCGATACGGAAACTCAAATTACAGCAAGCAATACATGCTCAACACTGATATCGGCGCATGGTGTGCCGGTCGTCGAAAAACTGACCATCGTCGGTACGCGCCGTCTTTTTACATCACGCAACGAACTTTCCAGCCTTATCGCTAGTGGTCGCACAAACTGTGGAAGTAGCTTGACTTATCGCGTCTTGCATTCGATCTTAATAAAACGATCTACTACAATCGTGAAGCTTCTCCAACACTGAGGAGCGGTCGGCGCTGAGCATTCCTAACAGCCTTTGAGAGCGTAAACCGAATACAGCGAAACTGAAACAACAAACGCGCGTGGCAATACCCCCCTCTGAAAAAGCATCGCCCCGATGCTTAAAACAGAAAATGGGACAAAAATACATGCAACAATAAATAACAACAATAAAGCAAGTAAAAAGCTTGAGTCCGCAGGTTCCTGAACGCGCGTAGAAAGGTTTAAGGCGCACCACCTGCACGACCTCGGAACGTGCCCGGCGTCGTTGAGAGTTCGTGATGCCGTCGGGGACAACCTTGTAGTCGAGTGCGCCTAGACGTCGAAGTACCCTACACGGTCCCAACTACCATCACAGAAGTGTTTCACTAAGTCCACGTGGGCGTATCGGTGTCCAGACCTACACACGGTCACCGGGCTGGTACTCCATGTGGCGTCGCCAAAAGTTATAGTGGCGGCTGTGAGATCCTCTGCTGGTTCTTGATACGCAGGCCGGCGAGCTGTCGAGCTTCTTCGGCACATTGCAAATAAGTGGCGACGCCGAGATTGTCTTCGTCGGTCGTAGCCGGCCAGCACTGCCAACTTGTACGGCGCCAGCTGCGTCGTTTCTTGCGCTACCGTGTTGTATAAGAGGGTCACGTACGGAAGGATGATATCCCATGTATTGTGCTCGACGTCGACGTACATGGCCAGCCTGTCGCGCGATGGTCTAGTTTAGACGCTCGGTGAGGCCATTGGTCTCTGGGTGGTAGGCGGTGTTCCGGTGGTGGCTTGTTTGGCTGTATCTCAATATCGCCTGAGTTAGCTCCGCAGTAAAGGCCGTACCTCTGTGGGTGATGAGGACCTCTGGGGCGCCATGACGCAGGACGGTGTCTTCAACGAAGAACTTCGCTACCTCGGGGGCACTGCCTCTAGGTAGGGCCCCTGTTTCGGCGTAGCAGGTGAGGGAGTCGATAGCTACGACGATCCATTTATTCCCGCAAGTCGACGTAGGAGACGGCCCCAATAGCTTTATACCGATTTGCTGGAATGATCGGCGAGGTGGTTCGATTGGCAGAAGAAAGTCTGCTGGTCTTGTCGACGGTGTGTTGCGTCTCTGACAGTCTCAGCATGTCCTGACGTAACGAACGACGTCGGCAGCAAGGCGTGGCCAATAGTACTTTTCCTGTATTCTTGTGAGCGTGCGGGAAACATCGAGCTTCCCGGCCGTCGGGCCGTCGTGTAGGGCCAGGAGGACTTCTGGTCTCACTGCTGAAGGAACCACGAGAAGGTGTTTGGCTCGAAGGGGCGAGAAGTTCTTCTTTACGAGAATGCCGTTTCGCAGCAAGAACGACGCCAGTCCTTTCTTGAATACCTTCGGAGCAGTCTTGCCAGTCCTTTCTTGAATACCTTCGGAGCAGTCTTGCCGTCAAGGCATTCCACAAGGCCCCTGAGTTCCGGGTCGGCCCGCTGCCGCTCGGCGAAGTCGTCGGCAGTTATCCCAAGAAGCAGGTTCCCAAGAAGCAGTCACCATCCTGTTCGTCCTGCGGCGGTGGGTCGACGGGGGCACGAGACGGGCAGTCGGAGTCAAAGTGTTTTCTTCCGGACTTGGAATCGACGGTAATGTCGAATTCTTGAAGTCGCAGGCTCCACCGTGCGAGGTGACCCGAAGGCTCTTTCAAGATAGCTAGCCAACACAAGGCGTGGTGGGCACTCACAACTTCGAAGGGCCTGCCGTAAAGGTAGGGGCGAAATTTTTATGTAGACCAGATGATGGCGAGGCACTGCTTTTCTGCTGTGGAATAGTTGGCTTCCGCCTTTGATAGTGACCGGCTAGCATAACTGATCACCTTTTCCAGTCGGTCAGTCCTCTGCACTAGAACGGCGCCGAGTCCTACAATGCTTCCGGCTGTGTGTACTGTTTCGGCGTATTAGTCGAAATGATCAAGTAACGGGTGCGTCTGCAGGCGTCGTTTTAGTTCTTGAAACGCCTCCTCCTGCGGCGTTTCCCACTAGAACTTGACGTTGGTCCTGGTAAGTTTAGTGAGTGGCTCGGCAATGCGGGTGAGGTTTTTGACGATCCGCCTTGTAAAGGCGCACAGGCCGAGCAATCGACTCCCGGCCTTCTTCAGTGGCGTGGCTAGTTAGGGGTGATGTGGGGGGGTTGAAACACCCCGGAGATTTTTCAATTTTGCTTTCGTATATACACACACACATACAAACGCACGCACGAACATACATCAACTATGGTTGAAGAACCCCCCCCCCCCCCCAAAAAAAAAAATTCTGGCTGCGCCCCTGGCCTTCTTGTCGGCAGGTGGTGGGAATGTAGCGATGGCGGCTGTCTTGTGCAGGTCGGGGCGTACTACGGACTTGCTTATCACGTGACCCAAGAACAAGAATTCCTCGTATGCGAAGCGGCATTTTTATGGCTTCAGGGTGAGTCCGAAGGTCTCGATTGCTTGAAGTACAGCTGCAAAGCGCTGGAGGTGTTCGTCGAAGTTTGAGGAAAACACAACGACGTCGTCCAAGTACACAAGCGAAGTCTGCCACTTTAAGCCGGCCAGTACTGTATCCATAAAGCGGTGGAAGGTCGTGGGTGCCGAGCAAAGACCAAAAGGCATGACCATGAGCTCGAACAGGCCGCCTGATGTAATAAAAGCAGTCTTTTCTCGGTCTCTCTCGTCGACTTCCATTTGCCAGTAGCCTGTATTGAGGTACTATCGACTCCACAACGCGAAAAACTTTTCCTCCATGTACTATCTGTGTCAAATGAAACCCGAACAGCGGCAAGCATTCGCAGTGGTATAGTGCGCACTGTCCAGTTATCACTATGGACAGGCGCGCATGTATGCGAAGTGCTGCCGAAGCGGATGCGCTCGCCTGTCAGTGGTGATAACTGGACGGTGCGCACTATACCACTGCGAATGCTTGCCGCTGTTCGGGTTTCATTTGACACGGATAGTACATGGAGGAAAAGTTTTTCGCGTTGTGGAGTCGATCCAGGGCGTCGTCAATTCGTGGGAGCGGATACACGTCCTTTGTGGTCTTGTTCAGGCGACGATAGTCTACGCAGAAACGTATGGTTTCATCCTTCTTTACAAATACCACGGGAGACGCCCAGGGACCCTTGGACGGCTGGATTATGTCGTCGGGTAGCATTTCGTCGACTTGTTTCTTTACGGCTTCGCGTTCTCGCGTTGACATTCGATAGGGCTCTGAGCAGAGTTTTGAGCTGATTTTGCTGGTGCTTCGGGAGGCTCGGGTTGACGTTGCAAATCTGTTTCGGGTCCTCGATTCGTCGAAGCAGGTTCGGTAGCATGGAGAGGACGAAAACATTGGTGGTGTCCACGAATTTCTCGATGCTGGCGACCGTCGCACCAATGTTGAGGTGCCTATATTCGTCGCTGAAGTTTGCCAGCAGTACCTTTGTTTTGCCATCGAGCAATTAGGCGATACCTCTTGCGACGCGAATCTGACGGTTCACAAGCAGGTGCTGATTGCCCTGGATGATGCCTTCAAGATCTGCGGGTATTTCGGTGCCGACGGGAGTCGTGACGCTGGATAGAGGCGGAACCGTGATCGGGTCTTCTATTGCACTGATTGCATGGTTCCCCGGTGTTGTGTGGGGTGGCCATAGGCGTGCGCTCGGGGAGGGGGGGGGATCCAGAAGGGGGGGGCGCTAAGCCAGTCCCATCATCATCAGCCTGACTACGCCCACTGCAGGGCAAAGGCCTCTCCCATGTTCCGCCAATCATCCTGGTCCTGTGCTCTCCGCTGCCACGTTATACCTGCAAACTTTTTAATCTCATCTGCCCACCTAATTTTGTGTCTCCCCCCTCACGCGTTTTCCTTTGCTTGAAATCCTGTCAGTTTCCCCTAATGACCAGCGGTTATCCTACCGCCGTGCTACGTGCCCGGCTCATGCCCATTTCTTCTTCTTGAATTCAACTATGATATCCTTAAGCCCCGTTTGTTTCGTGGCCCACTCTGCTCTCTTCCTGTCGCTTAAAGTTACACCTATCATTTTCCTTGCCATCGCTCGCTGCGTCGTCCTCAATTTAAGTTGAACCCTCTTTGTAAGTCTCCAGGTTTCTGCCCGTAGGTAAGTACCGGTATGATCCAACTGTTATATACCTTCCTCTTGAGGGATAGTGGTAGACTACCATTCATGATTTGAGGATGCTTGCCGAACGTTCTCCATCCGATCCTTATTCTTCTAGGTATTTCACTCTCATGGTTTGGCTGCGCGGTTACTACTTGTCCTAAGTAGGCGTATTCCTTTACAACTTCCAGTGTCTCGTCACCTATCGCAAAGCGCTGTTCTCTGCCGAGATTGTTCCACATCACTTCAGTTTTATGCATATTAATTTTCAGACCTGCTCTTCTGCTTTCCGTATCCAGTTCAGTAATGATGAGCTGTAATTTTTCCCCTGAGTTACTCATCAATGCAATGTCATCACCGAATCGCAGGTTACTAAGATATTCTCGATTAACTCTTATCCCTAACACTTCCCAATCTAGGGCCCTGAAAACCTCCTGTAAACACGCGGTGAATAGCAATGGAGAGATCGTGTCTCCCTGCCTTACACCCTTCTTTATTAGAATTCTGTCGCTTTCTTTATGCAGTGCTATGGTGGCTATGGATCCGCTGTAGATCCGCTGTAGAGCCAGCCCCATGCGTTGAAATAATAGGTAGCGGGGGGCGATAGGGGGGGGGGGGGGGCGACGTCAGCCCCATACATTGACATAATAGGGAGGGGGGCGCTGCGACGAACCTTCACCCCCCCCCCCTGAAGGGGGGACCCTGTGCATGCTTATGGTGGTGGCAACGCTTTTTCTGAGGTTGGCGTTATTGGCTCAGACCTCAGGTCGATATCGACGCCGTGTTGACTTAGGAAGTCCATCCCCAGTATCACATTCCTGCAGCAGTGCCGTAGAATTAGATAGCCGGCGGGATAAGTCCGGTTATTGACGGTGACTCTTGCTGTGCAAACTACAATCGGCGTTATCAGGTGGCCTCCAGCTGTACAGATTTTGGGTCCATTCCAAGCAATCTTCACTTTCTTCAACTTCGTCGCGAAAGGCCCACTGACGACGCTATAGTCGGCTCCAGTGTCGACGAGAGCGGTGACGTTGTGGCCGTCGAATATTACGTCGAGGTCGCTAGTTCGTCATCTTTTGTGGCGGTTGGGTCGCGGCGTCGGATCACGGTTACGTCGGTTTGCTCCGCTGCTTCCACGTGAAATCGTCAGGTCTTCTTCTGGCCGCCAAGTTTCGACTTCAGGACTCCGTCCTGCTTCCAGCTTGTTCTTCAGATTTCGTCGCGGCGACGTCGTCGGCCTTAGCGGACGATTTTTGGTATTTCGTTGTACAGCAACCGCACCTCCATCGGGTGCTGCCTTTAGTTTTCCGGATAAGGGCTCGGAAATCGGCCCCGAGCAGGGTCGGCGTACTGCCTGCGATGCGGTGAGGTGTAGCGACCTGGCGACAGGAAAAGGGAAGGTCGTTGGGTTGTCCACCACGCTCCTCCGAGGTAGTCGGCGATGTCACGTGGCCGTTCGCCCGGCCGCGGACGCTGTGCGTTTACGGCACAGCGTCACGTCCCATTTCACGGTATTGGCAGCGGCGGTAATTGTGACCAGCTTCTCCGCAATGGTAGCACAGCGAGCGATGGTCGGGGGGCGCGCCAAACGCCGGTTCTCCTGGGTGTGTAGCGCTGGCCAACAGGCGGGTAATATGACGTTGGTGATGGAGGCTGGCGACGAAACTGTGGTCGTGCAGCGTCCTGACGCGGGCGTGGAGGAGCGTCGCGGTGGACTGCAGCGGCGTAGCTCATCGCTTGTGGCGCAGGCTTCGCTGGTTCAGGCGCTCCCAGAAAATGCTGGATGGCCTGGCGCACGACGTCGGCGATCGGCTCCATTATGCAACGCTTGAACCTCTCTGTAGGTCGTCGAATGCAGAATGCAGGGCTTGAACCTCCCTGTAGGTCCTCGAGGGAATGCGGCGGTTGTACTGGCTGGTATGCATTTCAAGCGCCTTTTCGATCGTCGTTGCTTCAGTGAGGAATTCAGCGACCGTCTTGGGTTTTTACGGACAAGTCCAGCGAACAGTTCTCGTTTCACACCCCGCATAAGCAGGCGAACTTTTTTGTCTTCGGGCATAGCAGTGTCGGCCTGGCGTAAAAGTTGCGTCATCTCTTCCGTGAGGACGTTCACGTTTTCGTTGGATAGCTGCACCCAGGTCTCGAGCAAGGAAGCGGCCTTTTCATTCCGGACGACGCTCGTGAACATATCCAGGAATGCGCTGCGAAAGAGATCGCTGGATTGAAGTGAGGACTCCCGATTCTCGAACCAGGTCCTTGCCGCTTCTTCCAGGTAGTTGTAGGCGTGGCGGAGCTTGTCGTCGGAATTTCAATTGTTGAAGGCGGCGACCCGGTCATATGTTTTGAGCCAAGTTTCCGGGTCTTCCAGCGATGAACCAATGAAAGTTGGCGGCACCCTGTGTTGCCGGAGCACGAGTGATGCAGGCGGCACAGGAGCTGTCACCGTCGCTATGGTTGAAGTCTTGGTTTGCCTGGTGTTTTTCGGCAGAGTCCGTGCTGTGGCTACAAACCTTGCAGCCTGCGGCTAGCTCGTTCCTGTACAGGGGCTTCGGTGTCTTCTTCAGGCTGTGGGCTTGGTTCACTGCTTTTCGTGGGCGTCCGGAACATGAAGGAACCAGCACTTCCACCAGATGCCACGGGGTCGTGACGTAGACGAAGGGAGAGGTCGGCTTCTTCAAGGTGAAACTATTTATTTGGCCGAACTTGTGGCCGTGATACGGAAGCTCAAATTACAGCAAACAATGCACGCTGTACACTGATATCGGCACGCTGCGTCGGTCGTCGAAAACTTATCATTGTTGGGACGCACAGTCTTTGTTTTATCACGCATCGAACTTTCCAGCCTTATCCCCTAATGGTCGAACAGGCTCTGGGATAAGCTTGACTTTTCGCGTCTTGCGCGCTATCTTAACAAAACTATCTACTAGAATCATGAAGCTTCTCGAACACGAACGTGCGTGGCAGTATAGCCACAGTCCCTATCCATCTTGAAAATGCATCCATAAAGTTTATCATGTTGCCATTCTTCAAAGGTCCAGCAATGTCATTGTGTGAAGGCTAGGCCACAGCGTGTCTGGGAACAATCATGGCGTCATCGCTACTGGCTGTGAAACCCTCTAGTGTTCTTGTACCACTGACGAAATGCAGTGGTAACGCCATAGTCCAAAGAATAATTATACTAATTGTTGGGGTTCAACGTCCCAAAACCATGATATGATTATGAGGGACGCCGTAGGGGAGGAATACGGAAATTTGTGGCCACCTGGAGTTCTTAACATGCCCCTAAATCTAAGTACACGGGCCTCAAGAATTTTCGCCTCCATCGAAAATGCGGCCGCCGCGGCCGGGATTCGATCTCGCGACCTGCGGGTTTGCAGTCTAGCACCATAACCACTAGACCACCGTGTCGGGTAGTCCAAAGAAGACTTCCAGACATGAATCCTGGCGATAGCCTTCATCTTGGTCATTCCAGGGTGTCCCTCATGAAGGGGTCACAGCATTTCTGGCTGTAAGTTGCAACTCTCTTGGGATGAGCACTCGTGACCCAAGCAATAGACAGCCTTGCACGTTCATCTGGTATTTTCTATCTGCATAGGACTTCAACTCGGGGTGGTATAGCTCAGCTCCAAATCATAAGGCATTTTGTAGCTTCGCTAATATTGGGTCCTTGGAAGTACACTCGGCAGCGGCACCCGAGGATGAGCAGCGGCCAGCATAAAAACATCCGCTGGCTCTTCGACATGTTGAGCTTACACAGGTAGTGCTAGCTCAAGCAATCCGCACTGTCAATGTTTTATGGCGCCCGGTGTCAAGCAGCAGCGCCCAACGCATGACACTTGGTGAACACACCTCAGGCACCCGCTTGTCCGGAGTGAGCAAGCCCAGTAACGACTCATGGTCCGTAATAGACTCGAATACGCGTCCCGAGAGTTATTGTTGAAACTTGGTTACGCCAAAAACCAAGCGCAAATTGCGTTTAAGGATTTTGCATTTATCGATCTGGAATTTAAGCCCAGCTTAGCTCAGTCGCAGTAAGACTCGGCCCAGGTTTTCTGGGGGGGTCTTGGTCATTGTGTCGACTTAGAAGGACATCGTCGTAGTACACCACAACATGTCTGAGCCCTTGTTGCAGGCTTTCCTATTCTCGCTGAAAAATTGGTGGTGCGGAGGTCAAGCAAAACGGTAAACGTTTGTATTGACGCCATCCCTTTGGTGGCTTGATAGACACAAACTTGTAAGCCGCGTCAACCGGCTTCACTGGCAAATACGCACCTTTGAAATCCCACTTGCTGAACTACTCGCCGCCGCTAAGTCGAGTGACCAGGTGTAGAACGCGTGGTATGGAGTACTTCATGTTAAAAAGACAGGGCTTGCATACACGTACGCAAGAGAGAAGTCAATAAACCACAAACGCCGGCTAAATGCGTACAGCGGCTGTAAAGGTAGACACACAAAAATCATTTTGAATCCCTTCTTCATAAGAATCGGAATAACACGAAAGTAAAACAAGTCCTTACAGAAGTAGTTCAATGTTTCCTATACATTGATATAAGAAAGCTTGCACATTCTATATTGGTGTTTGGCACCGTTTAACGAGGATGCACCCACATGGACGCTTGGTGGCACATCTCCATCCCGATGACTAACGTCCGTGATGAATGATTAGACAAATCTTTGTGGCAGCTGTAGTAGTTAACGGTGAGAGAGTAATAAAGAAAGCATTGCGACAGCCATAGGAGTGTCACTGATTGGACGCAGAACCTAGGCTAAGGCCGCGATGCCGCGGCATTTAAAGAGTTATTGAAAAGGCACAGCCGGACTAGACAGAAACGCAACGCGCGTCCTATCTGCCCCCTAGCCCAGCCGCTGTTTTTCTCAGGGGCGAGCGAGCGTAAGTGAGGAACGTGGTGTGGCAGCCAGGTGAAGGAGGCGCGCGTAGTACAGTTATTTTTAATATGGATGACTACTACGAGCGAGGCTGAGGCTTGGGTTAAAGTCACCACACTCGGGGTGTGTTAAGGGGTTGACAAAATTTCACTTCTGGGATTAGAAACGCGCCCACTAGGACGGACGCCTAGCGGCGACGCGTTCTAGGATATAAGGGCTGGTTCACACCGGCGACCGGTCGCGAGACCAAGTTGTCGCTTCGTGACTGGTCGCAAACAGTCGCTTTGGTCGCAAAGCGACTGCCTTGACTCCTTCGCTCGCTGTGTGATTTTTCAGTCGCGCGACTGCAGTCGCAGGACGGCTAGACAATCAGCGAAGCCCAGAAGTGACTTCAGCATTTACATCCGGGCTCATTGCTTTTTTTTTATTGCGCTGGCCCAATGCCGTCAGATACAAACGAGTGCGTTCCTCTGTGCTACCATCGCCACCACGGAGTACTCGGCGGAGCCAAAGCAGTCGATTTGCCACCAAAGCGACTGTTTGCGACCAGCCACAAAGCGACTAACTTGGTCGCGCGACCGGTCGCCGGTGTGAACCAGTCCTAAAGTGTTAATGCAGGCTTCTTGGTACATACTGAACTTCGGATAAGCAGCGCTACAACGGGAGAAAGAAGGAAGGCTCGCTGACTGACAACGAGTTTTAGGGGCGAAACTCCTTAGGACATAGGCTAGTCCCGCGTCGTCCTGCCTCGTTGTCGTAGCCACCCCTGTGCGATGACGATGACGCTGCCATCACGGCACAGCACATGGAATGTACCCACTATGCGTCATAACGAGGGCGCTGATGACGCTGATGACGATGACGATCGCGATGCCATACAACACATGGCATCGCGATATGGTCTCACATGCATATCGTTTGACCACATGCAACCACCCACCATCCGAGAAACCTGCATTGATCTCGTCTTTGCAAACTTTCGACTACGACCCATCCAGGAACCGCTCTCCCTCCATTTCACCGACCATAAAGCCGTTATAATGAAGGGGGGAACGGAAGCCACGGCTTATGTAAACGGTAACCACGACCGACGAAGAAACGAAAACAAAACGGAAAATCATGGCTCACGAATAAAACATCAATTTCTTGTGTATATACACACAGTTCCTTGCAAATAAACGTTCACTCGCCAAAGTTGCTAAAAAATAATTTTTGACGTCCGCCAAGCCGAAGATGCCGCCCGGGTCCAAGGACTTCCCGCCGTCATCTGAGGCACCGCCATCATTGACGGAGAGTGGGACGGAACAGTGGGCAATCCCCTCTTCCCCCCCGCCTCGCCCGAAGGAGCCGGACTTCGAATAAAGTTTATTCATTCATTCATTCATGACGTTTCAAGACCCCTACGGGTCTCTTGTTCACATCATCATCAGCCTGTCTATGCCCACTGCAGGGCGAAGGCTTCTCCCATGTTTCGCCAATCAACCCGGTCCTGTGGTCTCTTCTGCCACGTTATACCTGCAAACTTCTTAATCTTATCTACCCACCTAATTTTCTGTCTCCCCCTCACGCGTTTGCCATCTCTTGGAATCCAGTCAGTTACCCTTAATGACCAGCGGTTATCCTGCCGACGTGCTACGTGCCCGGCCCATATCCATTTCTTCTTCTTGATTTCAACTATGATATCCTTAACCCCCGTTTGTTCCCTGACCCACTCTGCTCTCTTCCTGTCTCTTAAGGTTACACCTATCATTTTCCTTTCCATCGCTCGCTGCGTCGTCCTCAGTTTATGTTGAACCCTCTTTGTAAGTCTCCAGGTTTCTGCTCCGTAGGTAAGTACCGGTAAGATGCAGCTGTTATATACCTTCCTCTTGAGGGATAGTGGTAGACTACCATTCATGATTTGATAATGCTTACCGAATGAGCCCCATCCCATCCTTATTCTTCTAGTTATTTCACTCTCATGGTTCGGCTCCGCGGTTACTACCTGTCCTAAGTAGACGTACTCCTTTACAACTTCCAGTGTCTCGCCACCTATCGCAAAGCGCTGTTCTCTTCCAAGATTGTTCCACATTACTTTAGTTTTATGCATATTAATTTTCAGACCTACTCTTCTACTTTCCGTATCCAGTTCAGTAATCATAAGCTGTAATTCGTCTCCCCGAGTTACTCATCAATGCAATGTCATCAGCGAATCGCAGTTTACTGAGATACTCTCCATTAACTCTTATCCCTAACTCTTCAAAATCTAGGGCCCTGAAAACCTCCTGTAAACACGCGGTGAGTAGCATTGGAGAGATCGTGTCTCCCTGCCGCACGCCCTTCTTTATTGGGATTCTGTCGCTTTCTTTATGGAGGACTATAGTGGCTGTGGATCCGCTGTAGATTTCTTCCATTATGTTTATATAGGCTTCGTCGATGCCCTGATTCCGCAGTGCCTGCATGACTGCTGATGTCTCCACCGAATCAAACGCCTTCTCGTAATCTATGAAGGCTATGTATAGGGGTTGGTTGTATTCCGCGCATTTCTCTATCACCTAATTGATAGTATGAATATGGTCTGTTGTTGAGAAGCCTGTACGAAATCCTGCCTGGTCCTTTGGTTGATTGAACTCTAATGTCGTATTAATTCTGTTAGCAATTACTTTTGTAAATAGCTTGTAGACAACGGACAGTAAGCTGATGGGCCTGTAATTTTTCAGGTCCCTGACGTCCCCTTTCTTATGGATCAAGATGATGTTGGCATTCTTCCAAGAATCTGGTATCCTCCCTGTCGAGAGACACTTCGTATACAGGGTGGCCAGATTTTCTAACATAATCTCTCCACCGTCTTTCAACAGGTCTGATGTTACCTGATCCTCACCAGCGGTTTTGCCTCTTTGCATTCCCTTTAGGGCTTTCTGTACTTCTCCTGTCAATAGTGGTGGAATGTCAGATTCCTGTGGGCTATTATTGCTTCTTACGTTATCATCCTGACTATCTCGGCTGCTGTACAGATCTCTGTAGAACTCTTCCGCTACCTCAACTATTCTATTCATATTGGTTGTGACTTTGCCTTCCTTGTCCCTTAATGCATACATCTGATTTTTGCCTATGCACAGTTTTGTCTTCATAGCTTTGAGGCTTCTTCCGTTCTTTAGAGCATGCTCAATTCTCTCCATATTATACTTTCTTATGTCGGCTACTTTACGCCTATTGATTAACTTGGAAAGCTCCGCCAGCTCTATTTTTTCTATTGCATTTGAGGCTTCCATGGTTTGACGTTTCTTAATGAGGTTTTTCGTCTCTTGGGATAGCTTACCAGTGTCCTGTCTAACGACTGTACCCCCCGACTTCCACTGCACACTCCTTAATGTTACTAGCCAGATTATCTTTCATTGCGTCAACGCTAAGGTCGGTTTCCTCGGTTAAAGCCGCGTACCTATTCTGAAGTGAAACTCTGAATTCCTGTACTTTCCCTCTCAGAGCTAGTTCATTAATCGGCTTCTTGCGCATCAGTTTCTGCCGTTCCTTCCTCAAGTCTAGGTGAATTCTAGATCTTACCATTCTGTGGTCACTGCATCGGATCTTGTTAACTACTTCCACATCCTGTACAATGCCCGGGTGGGCACACATTATGAAATCTATTTCATTTGTAGTTTCGCCATTAGGACTCCTCCACGTCCACTTACGAGTAGCCCGTTTTCTGTAGAAGGTATTCAAGATTCGTAAGTTATTGCGTTCTGCGAATTCTACTAGTAAATCCCCTCTGGCGTTTCTAGAGCCGATGCCATATTCTCCAACTGCATGATCTCAAGCCTGCTTCTTGCCTACCTTTGCATTAAAGTCGCCTATCAGTACAGTATACTGTGTCTTTACCTTACTCGTTGCTAATTCTACGTCTTCGTAGAATCGTTCAACCAGTTGATCATCATGGCTTGATGTAGGCACGTAGGCCTGTACCACCTTCATCTTGTACCTGTTATGAAACTTAATTACGATACATGCCACCCTCTCATTAATGCTATAGTATTCCTCTATATTACCAGCTATATTTTTATGAATAAGGAACCCCACCCCTAGTTCTCTTCTGCAAGCTAAGCCACGATAGCATAGGACGTGTCCGTTCTTCAGCACTGTATAAGCCTCATGTGTCCTCCTAACCTCACTGAGCCCTATTACATCCCATTTAACACCCTCTAATTCCTCGAATAGTACAGCTAGACTCGCCTCGCTAGATAAAGTTCTGGCGTTAAACGTAGCCAAGTTCAGATTCCAATGGCGGCCTGTCCGGACCCAGAGATTCTTAGCACCCTCCGCTGCGTCGCAGGACTGACCACCGCCTTGGTCAGTTGCTTCGCAGCCGCTGGGGACTCAGGGCCGAGGGTTAATTGGTGTATTCTTGTGGGAGGTAGTGGCCAAGTACTGCACCAGGGTGGCCAATCCTGCTCTGGTGAGGGAGTGGATTGCTGACTGTGGTCGCCAGTGAGGCTGCACCCCAGGCATTTTTACACAAGTCCATCATCACGCGGATTTTTTTAATCCGGTTGGGAATCGACCGGCACCGGGATTCGAACCACGGACCCCTTGCATGCGAGGCTGATGCTCTAACCACTACGCCATCGCTGCTGCCCTTGTTCACATACATGCGAATAAATTGGGCCGTGCCTTTATATACGTAGAAGATGGCGCAATGATCTGCTGTAAGTATCAGGTAGATTTCCACGTGTCCGGTTAAGTGTGTGGGGCGTCGACTGGATTAACAAAGATTCTAAAAGAAGGCGGGATGACAGTGATTTTTCCGTGTCGATGACAGTCGCTGAATTCCAATCGATGTTGTGGCCTGTATTAAGATGATGTTCAGCTAGTGCGTTGGCGGTGGCATGTCCCTTAGCTACGTCATTTTGGTGCTGCTTGATACGCCGTTTGAAGTTGCCTGTTTCGCCTATGTATGATGCACGGCAGTCTTGACAAGGTATCTTATATACCACTCCAGGGTAGCGTTCACGTTCCAATGTGTCCTTAACGCGGACCAGCTGGTTTCTTAACTTGAGCGAGGGCACGTGTGCGACTTGCACGTCATAGCTCTTGAAAATTCTTGCGAGGGTTTCGCTTACGCCGGGAGCATATGGAATGGGTGCAGTTTTCTTGCGGTCGGTTGCATTGTTTTTTCCAGGAGGTTCACTGGAGCAGAGTTCCTGTTGACGTAGTAACTGGCGAGGGTAGCCGTTGTCTCTGAGGTCGTGCTTAACTTTAGCGCATTCCCGCCTACGCCACCTACGCCAAGGTGAACCGGGACCCGACCAAGAAGGTACAGTCCGAGCTTCAAAAGCTGCTTACTAAGGTTTTCAAGTTTGTCTCTCCCGAAAAGAAGAAGCCTTATTTTCACCTCTTCTGCCACAACGGGTCTGCCCCAGCAATATATGGTGTACCAAAGATACACAAGCCTAACACACCTCTACGGCCAATTGTTGACTTTACGCGAGCTCCGCTTCAGAAGTTATCAAACTATCTGCATCAGGTGCTACGACCACTCGTCGGACACACTCCCTCTTATGTCAAAGATTCGGCACAATTCGTTGAAATTTTGAAAGAAATTTCCTTGGATAATGAAGACCGGTTGGTTTCCTTCGACGTGAAATCGATGTTCACGTCAGTGCCTGTAGATTTCGCCGTGGAATGTTGCAGACAAGTGCTCCAGAAAGATGCTTCCCTACCTTCAAGAACTCCGTTCGAGGCTGAAGATCTCTGTCATCTTCTGCATTTCTGTCTCAGTAACACTAACTTCTTGTTTAATGGGAACTATTACAGACAAGTTTTTGGTAGAGCCATGGGCGCTTCCGTTTCTGTGACATGTGCAAACCTGGCCTTGGAGTTCATCGAGAGCAAAGCTTTGGCTACCTTCGAGCACCCTCCGAAGATTTTTCTTCGGTACGTAGACGACTGCTTCTGCGTAATCCACAACTCAGAAGTGCAACCGTTTCTGGACCACCTGAACTCTATTGAACGGTCTATTGAATTCACCGTAGAAGAAGAAAGCAACGGACGAATTGCCTTCCTCGACGTCCTTGTTCAGCGCTCTTCTGGTGGCTGTTCTACAATGGTATACAGAAAGCCTACACATTCGGGCAGGTACCTCAGCTTTGCATCAGCGCATCCCATTGGTCAAAAACGCTCTGTGGCGGCTTCTCTCTTCAAGCGTGCGCTTCGTCTTTGCTCAGACGATTCAGCGCGAAGGCGGGAATGCGCTAAAGTTAAGCACGACCTCACAGACAACGGCTACCCTCGTCAGTTACTACGTCAACAGGAACTCCGCTCCAGAGAACCTCCTGGAAAAAACAATGCAACCGACCGCAAGAAAACTGCACCCATTCCATATGCTCCCGGCGTAAGCGAAACCCTCCCAAGAATTTTCAAGAGCTATGACGTGCAAGTCGCACACGTGCCCTCGCTCAAGTTAAGAAACCAGCTGGTCCGCGTTAAGGACACATTGGAACGTGAACGCTATCCTGGAGTGGTATATAAGATACCTTGTCAAGACTGCCGTGCATCATACATAGGCGAAACAGGCAACTTCAAACGGCGTATCAAGCAGCACCAAAATGACGTAGCTAAGGGACATGCCGCCGCCAATGCACTAGCTGAACATCATCTTAATAGAGGCCACAACATCGATTGGAATTCAGCGACTGTCATCGACACGGAAAAATCACTGTCCTCCCACCTTCTTTTAGAATCTTTATTAATCCAGTCGACGCCCCACACACTTAACCGGACACGTGGAAATCTACCTGATACTTACACCAGATCATTGCGCCATCTTCTACGTATATAAAGGCACGGCCCAATTTATTCGCATGTATGTGAACAAGAGACCCGTAGTTGTCTCGAAACGTCATAACATTATTTTTAGCAACTTTGGCGAGTGAACGTTTATTTGCAAGAAATGCATGCCCCTCGCCAGACGGTGTTCCGTCGAACCCTGGACTATATACACACAGTGTTTGTCACGTCTTTGGTGATGTACTGGGCGAATTTCACGGAAGATTCACGGTTTACCGATGAACCTCCGGAGCTTCGCCCACTCATCATCCTTCACTCCGTGGATATGCTGTGATTTTTTATTTCGCCGCAGCGGAATATGTACTCTAGGAAAAAAGAGCATTCCTCACATTGCACAGTAGAATTTCAAGGCCTTTCTAACAGCCTTGCTCCATGAGGGACGGGCTGCTGCCCTGGAAGACGTGCAAATCGCCCGGGCACCCATGGTTTCCTAGTCGTACATACGTCCGCAGCCAGGCGGCCTTGCACTGGGAAAAGCTCGCCAGTCTTACATTGCAGCATGACACTTGACGGCTCCATACGAAATGACGAGAGTCGGAAATGGCGGAGTGAACTTGCATTCACAGACATCCGAACTTGAAAAGGCTTACCGTCGTTAGCAGGTTCTTCGAGTTGCCGTATTTTGTAGACTTGTGTTGCCATGTCTGCGAACGGTTCTGAGCATCGTCTACGGTGTGGGCACAGTGATGCTTCCTGAAGAAATTCACCGAGTCGCTTGTACTTGTGCATACTCGCGCCAAGTGCCCTTTACACTTGCGACAGGCGCTACTTGCATGCCGGCACTTTGCGTGCCGACACTGTGCAGATGCTCGCCTCCACAGAGGAAACATGAAACTGGTTCAAGCATTTGCTCAAGTGGATCACATGATACGGCGTTCGTTAGCACAACAGCCATTGGAATAGCAGGGAATGGCGAATCTTCGTTTGCCAGCTGTTTTCCATGTGGTGTGCCGGGTCAAATCTGGTAACTCTAACAGTTAATTTCTCAAGTTAAGGACTCTCTTCGTTAATGCGACTGCCATATTGCTTCCACATGGCAGCAAACTCTTTACACACTGAGTTGACAAGAAGTTCATGGGGAGTAGTTAAAACTCACGTGTAAAATGTGCAGTGGCCAGCAGTCAACACGTGTCTTTCGGTGATAATAGTCCCGCTGCAGTACCGGTAAACACCCGACAGTGTCCTGGTGACGAGCAGCACCTTTGTAGACAAAAAAGAATAACTGACTCTGTAACTTACGGCATGTAAGAATCCGGAATGCTATCTACAGCGTAAAATTTTTGAGCTCACAGCAGTTGATTTTGGTTGCATGGTTAGGCGCCTCCTATCGCAGCTATCACGGGTCAGAAAGAAAGCACTCTTGGAGGTGAATTCGAACCGAGATATCATGCGTCGCTAGCTTGCCTACTACCTGTAATGAGAGCGGTGTGGTTTTCATATTGTGGATAGCCCCACGGACGGTTCCACCTAACCGACGAGGCTGCTTTCAGGTTCCGGAACGCCACTTTATACGCACAGGAAACACACACACACAAAGAGAAGCTATACAAATACAGAAAGAGCGAGTTCTAGCTCATTGGAGTCCCCTAATAGCAAAAACAAAATCTTGCGCTCTGGGCTGACACCGGCTCACCCACTGGACTGTCCATCGAGTTGAGCAAGGCGTAGTGCTGAAGCACGGTGCTGAGGCGCGGTGTTGAGGCGAGGCACTGAGTGGTGCGAGGGGAGCTTCGAAGAGGTTGACACTGGCTCCTGAAGACTATCGAGGGAGCTTCAAGCTCCCTCGATAGTCTACAGTAGTGACACCGGGCCACTGTGCGGAGAAAGAGCTTGAAGCCCCCCTCTCCGCACAGTGGCCCGGTGTCACCCCTGTAGCGGAGAGGCAGAAGAAGAATGATGCTACTACAATGAGTTACAAAAACCAACTGCTTTATTCGATGACCCGCGCGCTCGCCTCCTCGCGACTACCTCGACTTCGTTCTCGTCGCTGCGTCGGCACGGCAGCACGCGACATCTTCGTAGTTGTGAAATATGTTACTTGACAGAAACGTGAAAGCCTGTTTTAACGCGATAGCGTTAAAGAGTTCGTTTCCCGGAAATTCCGGCGTCGGTGTCGGTGTCGGCGTCGTTGGTTGTGAGCGAAAAGTCATCATCTTGTCTGTGACCGATAAATCGAGAAAGATGCAAATAAAATAAATAACAAAAATTTCCGGGTCCGAGTGAGGATCGAACCCACGCCGTCTGCTTGGCAAGCAGGTGTACTACCCCGCAGCCACGCCTCTGCTTGGAAATGCAGTGAAAATAACTTCATCTGTTTGGGAAATGCAGTGAAAATAACTGTCGTACTTCGCAAACGCAAGCATCCTTTATATAGGCGTCGCAATATAACATGTAATATCCCAGTAGTATTGGTGGTCCAAGCGCACATTGCCATCGGGCGTCAGAACGTGTGACTATCATAACAATTTCGTAGTTTAAAGCCGGCCACCCATTACAAAAGGCACACACCTTACTGCGCGTATTCCCTTACCACCACGTAGTGGGTCCATAGCAAGTACGCGCCAAGTGGTTGGAGTACGCACTCGGGACAGGATATCGCTATCGCGTTCAACTCCTATAGGCGAAGCTTAAGCGGCCCCCCAATTGTGCCGACGTATCTGGCATGACGACTTCTTGTCTCTCTCTGCGCAGTTACTGTGTCTTTTTTGTTCTTCTGCGCAGATATTTTGTATATATGGCAAATCCCCGCAATAAACCAGTGGTTATTAGTTCAGCGCCTTCGTCCGTCATTCTTTCACCGCCCCGTGTCCAGCACTGTTTTTTCGCGTGTTGAAGCTTGGTATAAAGAGGAATACGGTGTCTAGTCGAGGGAGCGGCGAGATTGATGCTCGGTGGAGAGGGTGAGCCAGTGGGAGTTGCGCCCTGAGCGACAAGAGTGATGCTCGGCGGTAAGCGCGTCACAACACCTTTGTCAGCAAGAGTGGAAAGGCATGTCAGAACGCAGCTGTAGACTCGGGGAGTATAGCTAGGCCCTAGTATAGCGGCAGGTGCCGGTTCTTCGTGGCGTTCGCTCTTCCAGAATGGCCAAGATAACCCGCACTCCTGAAGAAGAAGCTGCCGGCTTGAATAGCTCCTGTGAAACAAAGGTATACTTTGTAGAAAGCAAATACACACAACCACTTAACTAGGAGAGGGGGCGTGCCTGCTGGCTATTTCGACGGCACTCATGGACTGCATCTGGCTGGATGTTTTTTTTTATTGCGATAACAATTATATACACACACTCGGCTGCTTTTCGCCGTCATGCTCCGTATATATATATATATATATATATATATATATATATATATATATATATATATATATATATATATATATATATATATATATATATATATATATATATACAAAAGCCACGAAGAAAGTGAGATGGCGCAAAGTGCTCGCTCGGCGCCCCACTGTTGCGACGCGTTGGCTCCCCTTGCACTTTGGCCTGCAGGGCGTAGTCGCCTTTGCACGGGCGCGCGCGCGCTTATCTTGGGGTGGGGGGGGATGGGGGGCATTTTTACGTCGTGTGCTTTCGTCGCAAAGACTGCGTTTAGGTTACAGAGCGCACAAAGGTCACTTCGCTCGCTGCAGAGGCCCCGTTTGCGAAAGAAGCGTGCTGTTCAAACACAGTGAAGTAACAACTGTGACTCTTGTTAGTTCGCGCTCGTCCTGTGTATAGCTGCGCGTATGTTTCGTGCGTCCTTTACGCTTGAGTAGTGCGCTCCAAGCTTCGATCTGCTTGCCGTTCTTCACGTGAAATGCCAATTTGTTGCTATCGCATTCATTGCATCGCCCTTGCGGCGAAACTGTGACTTTTTTTGTTAACGTGACTTATAAGTGAAATATTCTGGCACAAATAGGATCCCAACACATCAAGAAAGTTGGCATGATGGCACTGGGGGGGGGGGGGGGGGTTATGGCAAGTTTAAAACCGAATACGACCTATCAATAGAAGGTCATGGGAAAGTGCCACTGACTTGTGCCGTGGGACATTTCAGTTCATTGTCAGCGTTTGTGTTCTTCCACTTGTCTCATTGTCCGTGCGCGAATTTTCTTTAAAACATGGATATCTCCGAACAAGCTGAACTTAGTGTCATTTATCACTACCCTATCGGAAAAACAGCATTTCCAGTGCCTCCCAGTGCTTTTCAGCGCAAGGGGCGGCACTGGAAACACTGCACAGTGTGTCCCAGTGTATTACAGCACGCTGGGATGCACTGGGACTGACTGCACAGCGTGGCCAGTGCCCCCCCAGTGCTTTTCAGCGCAAGGAGTGGCACACTGAATATACTGCGAAGAGTGGCCCAGTGTGAACAGTACACTGGGAGGCACTGAGGACAGTGAACAGCGTCTGCGCGCGCACTGAGAACACTGGGGCCACATCGGAGAAGATTGGGTGTGCTGGGTGGACTTTGTATAAACTGCATATTGGACCACGAGATGTCAAGCATATTATTTATCGAATATTAAATCCGAAGCATTTCTTAGCGAATTTCGGCGACTTTGAGCGTATCTATCTATCTATCTATCTATCTATCTATCTATCTATCTATCTATCTATCTATCTATCTATCTATCTATCTATCTATCCATCTATCTATCTATCTATTTGTTTGTTTGTCTGTCTGTCTGTCTGTCTGTCTGTCTGTCTGTGAATATGCAGTTTATACAAAGTCCACCTAGCGCACCCAATCTTCTCCGATGTGGCGCTAGTGTTCTCAGTGCGCGGACCGATAAATAAAACGATAAATAAATAAAAGGTTAGGAGAGCATAAGAATGATTTATGCAAAGGGATAAGTTCCAACCTTGTAATGCACTGTAAAAGTTGCGGGTGCCCGCCTCAATTTCAGGCCGGGAGTGCGCTCGAACGCCATAAGGACAAGTTAACACGCGAAATCACTGAGGCGTATTATGTTAGGAAATTTGATGACGAATGCGTGAGCCAGCCTTCGGTGGCTTTGCATGAGAAAGAATTCGCGCTTTTGGATAAGGGTGAGCCCGTTATCATCGTACCTTTGTTTTTATCGGACACTCCCCCGAACTATGTCACGTTACTGACGTTTGCTTGATGAAAGATTTTACCTGTTTGTGTATATGTACATGTGTGCTGTGAAAAATAAATCAGTTGGTAGTCAGCGCTCGTGCTGTCCCTCTTTGCTTTCCGTTCCTCGCCTTGCCTTCCGTTACGGCTTTCCTTCAGCACTTTCGTGCTTGCGCTACAACCCCTATTAACATGCAATTCAACCAACTAGCCCAAATAGCCGTTCTTCTTCTTATTCTTCGAAGTCGAGAAGGTTGTCGACTGGTGGTTGTGGTGGCAGGTTGGGGGTGACACCGAGATGGGGGCTGAAAGGGCGCCCTGCACCAGGAGGTCGGGACGGGCCGAGCGAAGGAGAGCGACGGCGGCCCCGACAGCGGTGGTCGAGGGATGGTGTCCCGGATGCGTATTTTGAATTGCTGGAGTAGCAGCGCACGCGAGAGAGAAAAGAAAGAGAGCGAGGAGGACGCCAGCGCCCCCCTCCGGGATTGCTCGCGCGCTATTGGTTCTTCTCGTGAGGTCACGTGGCTGGGGACACGCAGCGAAACTTCACTCTGGGGGGCCTCTCTTCAGGAAAAATGTATTCTCATATTTTATTTGTGTCTAGCATGTGCGGGGGGTGGGCTGCTTCCGCTCTTTAAAGGACTATGCGTACACAGTTTGCAGCCCGCAACCTCGCCTACAAGCATCAGACGAAAGGTGGACCTGTTCAACATACTAATCGCTTCATGTTCCTCAAGAAATGCTTCGTCTACCTCATCGCGGTTCTCATATGAAAATACATTTTTCCTGAAGAGAGGCCACCAGAGTGAAGTTTCACTGAGGCAACATAATTAGTACTGTTAATTTACGCACAATGCAAGCTGATAACAACCATCAAAGGCACTGAAGTGAGAACACACAGCAAGGGTCACTTTGGCCCGTTATATCTCGTTAACAAAGCAAACGAGGACATATGATATTAAAACGGTGCATTGAACGACATAAGCGCTCTTCGATAAAAAAACTTTCGTCAAAATTGAGACCGGGGTTTTTTTTTTATCTTGTCTTTTGAAAATGGGCCTTTTTGAAGAAATTTGAGTTTCTAACTATACTTTTTTTTATGCTGCTTGTAGGAAAACGATCTTTCGCAGAAATATTTCGAAGGCTTTTTTCTAAATGTGACACGGTTTTGAAGTTTCTGTGTAAGTTAGCAAACGGGCGAAGACGCATCAAACTTGGCAAACATTTTCAATTTGGGCCGTGTTTGCCATTTGCCATTGTTTTACATTTTTTCCCTTTGGAGGATAGCATCAAAAAAGCATGCATGTAGTTCACAGTATTGCATATTAAATCCACCACAAAAAGTTTTCGACGCCACGTTTACAGTTCGCATCAAAACCCTCTATTGCATGAATTATGAGAAAATCAATTGAAAAATTATTTGATCATTTTTATCATTAACTGCATGAAGAATAACATGTACAAAAATTTTCAGATTTATCGTGACTGTATTAATGAAGATAGAGGTTTCTGCCAAATATGGCACACTATGCAAGTGGGCGAGCAAACTTGCTGCCATGGCTGAAAAACAAAATCTCACTGATTGCGGTCTTTTTAGCTTGATTTGTGGAATAAAGCAAAGCAATTGCTTCCTGTGTTCAGGCATAATTGAACATTTTGGTTAGTGCATCTGACTGCCGACATCTACGTGCAAGATGGCCGCTTACACGTTTGGCTCTTCGCATGGTGCCGCCTTGCTATACTTTCCCGCCCGAATTTCCAACCGCTGACTTGTGGTTGCGAGCGTCAGTTGCCGACAAATCGTAAAAGCTAAATATCGCCGTGCACCGGTTAGACTTGACATAATTTTTTCGTGCACCCACGCCAATAATGTAACAAAAAATTGCCAGGTACTGCTGCTGACACTCGATATTTTCGTGAAGCATCTCAAAACCTACAACCACAACTGAAATCTGGCAAAACAGAGCTGTGCTGCATGATCTCCGAGGATTTCTTTTTGTTTGTATTTGCACTGTGCAACAAAACATAGATGGCATCATATTGCACATTTCATTACTCACATGCATACTGTGCCAAATATGGCACATACCGATTTCCGACTATATCCCGTAGTGAAAAACGGAATTGAGAAGAGCCTTAATGAGCATGAATTTTCAAAGCCACGAGATATGCCAAAATAATTTTTTTCTTGCTTCTGCAACGAGAAAATGGTTGCAAGAAAAATGTAGCAGTCACTGTTGTTCATGATCCGAGCTTGCACGTGCACCGCGAAATCTATTTCATGTCTACATTTCATACTGCTCTAGGGATGGCAGCGCTTTTTTTATATTTAGTGCACGTAACTATAAGGATTACTCTAACTGTGTCACATTCTCCACTGGTCCTCTTGCGCCCGCTATAAAAAATGTTAATCGGTATGTGCCAAATATGGGACGCCATGCAATAGAGGGTTAAATTCGGCCGCGAAATCCAAAAATATTGTGGGGTGCAAAAACAAGACGCCCGCGCCGCCACCTTCAAATATTTCTTTCTCGCGCTCGGAGCGTTTTTCAGAAATAAAATTTTCGGTTCCGCGCACTTTGAATGTGCTCGCATAGCATATAAAAAACCCAGACAAAACAAAAATATTGACCGGACATGCATGTTCGATCTCTCGTGGAATGACCCAGTATAGACATTGAGGATTTATATTATGCGATACCTCATGACGAGCTGATGGCAAGCGTTCAAAGTTGCATCGCGCAATATAATGATGAACTGTCTTTCCGCCTAAAGTGTGGAACTTCGGTTTCTAGCTTTCTTGAATTTGAATCTACTTGAAGTCAACTTTCCTGGCCTTGGGGGGGGGGGGGGGGGGGGTAATCTTTATATGTCGTCCAGAGATTGGGCATAGACTCTTCAGTAGCTCCGATATTAAGGGACATTTTTCTACACAAGCTAGATGGAGGAATTCAAAGGCATCTGTCAGGACTCGCAGTTCGTGTATTCAGATACGTTGATGATTTTCTTGTGTTCACTACGTCCTTACATTTGACGCAGGATGTTGTAAATATGTCGAAGGTTTTTAGAGAAACTTGCACGAAACTAAACTTTTCTTTTCAATTGCCCCATCTCAAACAACTGCAATTTCTCGATATTAACTTGGTCTTTGAACCCCAGCATGTTTGCTGGTATTATTGTCCTAGATCCGTAAAACCTATACTTAATTACAGGTCGAGCCACTCAAAACTGGTCGAAAAGGGGTATCGTTAACACAAGTTTGGGCTTTGCACTGAAAATGTCCTGCCAGCACAGAATGAAAATGACTTTTGACAATCAAGTCAGTAAACTAGAACAAGCAGGGTATCCTAATGATGTCATCATGTCCGTGTGTAACAACATGATTAAGAAACTAAAATCCGATGGGAACTAGTTAGGCTGTCGTGGGGGGGGATTAGTAAAAGTAAGAGAATAGCAGTAATTCCTTATCTTCATAGGACATCGCATGAACTAAAGAAACTGGGTAATAATAGCAGAGTCATTCAATGCTTCTTATGGTCATGAAACTGCGGCCTCAGTTTCATATGGAGCCATCGGCCGCCGCCGGAGGCGCAGCTGTGCATGAGAGGCGATGTGAACGCTGCTCTCACTGGGGCTGTGTGGTGGACAGCCTCGGTGTTTTAGCTTTCTAAGCTTCTGCGACGGTCGCTTTGTTTTCATGCATTTACTTTTAGCACTCAGCATCCATAGATACCTGCCTTAACTGGTTTTCTGTTTTAAAATGAGCACCAGGGAGGGAAAAAGCAGCTCAAAACATGCAGCTCGCGGCGGTGTTAGCCTAAAAAATACGATTCGGGGGTTTACGAGTGAATACCACAATATGATTATTACGAATGTCGTAGGCGGGGACATCTGAATGATTTTTGCCACCTAGGGTCCTTTTATATGTACCTAATTCTCAGCGAACTGGTGTTGTTGCCTTTCGCCCCCCATCCAAATGTGGCCGCCGTGGCCTGGCAAGCTCCTTTCGTGTCAACACTACGACACTACGATAGGTAGAGCTTTCTAACATTCCCGTGAAATTAAACAGCGTGCATTCGCAGCGAAGTGTCAGCGGTGCCACTTGAAAACTATATATATATATATATATATATATATATATATATATATATATATATATATATATATATATATATATATATATATATATATATATATATAGAGAGAGAGAGAGAGAGAGAGAGAGAGAATTCAACAAAAAAGAAATACTGGTTGCTTGTGCAAAAACAATATACAAGCACGATCATATTGTTACGCGTAGAAGAGACCGAGACGTGTACGGCTGAAGGGGCCGTTTATTAGGACGCGAAGGTGAGCGCAGGAGCGGCCAACAGGTTGAATATCGCAGCGTCGTCGTCTTCTGTCTAGCTGCCGCTCGGGGCACCCACCACGTTCACTGGTCTTCGTTTTCCTCGCGGATACGTGCAACATTTCTCTCCTCGCAGACGAAGCCCGCCGGGCGAGTTAGGTCATTCACCTTGGTGTGAAGAACTTCAAGCGAGCAACATGAACAACTTGAGTTTTAGCAGCTCTTCGGCCACTCGCCGTGAGGCGAGCTATTGTGTACGTGACCTCGGTGAGTTTGTTGAGAACAACAAACGGTCCATCGTATGTGGGCAAGAACTTCTGGTATAACCCGCGCTTCCGCACCGGAGTCCATAGCCACACTAAATCACCGGGACGATAAGTTACAGGACGGTGGCGAATGTCGTAGCGCGTTTTAGGGGCGAAGCTCCTTAAGCCGTGGGTCGTGCGTCCTCGATGTATGTAGTTGTAGGTAGCCACCTCTCGTTTAGTTCTTGGAATGTCCGCTAGATGGCGGTACTTGTATATGATGAATATACTTAGGGACGATGCTCCTTATGGCATCACCTGGGCGGTCCTTCGGTTGTCCATGCATTCTGAGTAGCCAGTAGGCACTGGATTTCGACCTCCAAGGTAGTGCCTGTGTGAGATGTCTCCTGTGCGTGATTAAACAATAAAAAAATTCACAACGTACATGTAAAATTAAAGTGAGCTGCGAGTCGCCATGACTCTCATCGACCCTTTAGTATAAATGCGCCCGATCTCACGTCGTTGATGATGTACTGCGCAGAATTCGCGGAAGATTACCGGTTTACCGACGCACCTCTGAAGCTTCGCCCACTCATTATCATTCACTCCGTGGATATGGTGTCGTCATCTCCACTTCTCGTCTCGTTTCCGAGAGGGCGCTGTCCTATAGACATGCGTACAATATGGCGGTTGGGTGAAGGTACGCTAGATGGCGTTGGCGGTGCAGCTGCTCTCCGATTGCGCGGACCGCCGTACGAGTGCGCTTGCCGGATCGTGCTACTTGGCGGACCATGGACGACGACCGGTCGTTGAAGTTTGAATAAAATTTCACACACACTATCGCTTTGATTACTGCTGGGCGAAACCACTGAAGATTTCACGGTGTAACCATGATTGCTTCAGTCACCATAACTCTCATCGACCCTTTAGTATAAACGCGCCCGATCTCACGTCGGTGATGATGTACTGTCGGCCGCAAAAGTTTGCGGGAATCTCCAGCGCGTGGCGGAGCGGCGGAAAACTTCATTGCTGCGCCGCCTACCGTGACGCGGCATAGTGTCGAGGTTATCTGTCACGGCTTCCGAGATTAGATCCAGCAACGGCGCATTGTCTAAACGCGCCGTCGCCAATCGTCGAGGCCGCGGGCGATAGCCTCAACACCACGCCGCGTCACGATAGGCGGCGCAGCAATGCAGTTTTCCGCCGCTCGGCCACGCGCTGGAGTTCCCGCAAACTTTTGCGGCCGACAGTACCGGGCAGAATTCACGGAAGATTCACGGTTTACCGATGAACCTCCGCAGCTTCGCCCACTCATCATCATTCACTACCGTGGATATGCTGTGTGTGTTTTTTTTATCTGTCTTGCGACGCCAAAGTCCGTAAACGAGCAATACGACGCGCTTCTTCGGCAAGGCAGAGGGTTTCGGCAACAGCGAAGTTCTCGTGAGAAGAAAAAGGCAAAACTGGGTCCAGTGTGTGCCGCGGTGGACGTGCATACAGCAAGAAGAAAGGACTGTAGCCGGTAGTCTCATGCTTAGCGGTGTTGAACGCATACGTTATGAAAGGTAGTACGTCATCCCAGTTCTTGTGGTCGGATGAAACATACATAGAGAGCATGTTTACAGTTGTTCGATTGGTGCGCTCTGTAAGTCCATTTGTTTGCGGATGATATGGTGTCGAGTGACGCAGGTGGGAGTCACACAAACGTAGCAGCTCTTCTACGATATCCGCCGTGAATTGCCGTCCACGGTCGCTGATGATCACGCGATGTGGACCATGTCGGAGGAATACGTGTTGCAGCAGAAACGCCGAGACGTCGCTGGCAGTTGCGGAGGGCAAGGCCGCCGTCTCGCAATAGCGTGTGAGATAGTCGACGCATACAATGATCCAGCGATTGCCCTTAGCTGATCTTGGGAAAGGGCCTACGAAGTGAATGCCCCCTTGTTGGAAAGGTGTGCATGGAGGTGGCATCGGCTGTAGGAGACCTGCTGGAGCAGTAGATGGGCGTTTGTGGCGCTGACACTGCGTGCAGCTGGCCACATACACCTCAACAGACTGTCGCATTCCCGGCCAATAAAAACGTTCCTTAGTACGGTACAGCGTCCGCGCAGAACCTAAATGACCGGAGGTAGGGTCGTCGTGCATAGCACTCAGAATAACTGACCGAAGGGCTCTCCGGCACCACCAGGAGAAAACGTGCACTAGTGCTGGAAAAATTCTTCTTGTACAAAAGACCATCACGTACACAGAAATGGTGTGCTGTAGTAGGGGCGGACGTAGCGGGAAAGAGCGATGTTAATTTAGTGTCCTTGCGATGTTCGACTTTGAAAGTGTCGAGGTCTGGAAACTTCGGCGACACGGAAGCAACAAGGTGGTCGAAGTCATCGGCGTCACAGTCCGTTGTGCTGAGTGGCATACGGGAGAGGCAATCCGCATCGGCGTGTCGTCGACCACTCTTATAAGAGACGGTGAAGGTGTACTCTTGCAGCCTAAGCGCCCAGCGCGCGAGGCGGCCACAAGGATCACGAAGGCTTACAAACCAACACAACGAGTGGTGGTCAGTGACAACTGTAAATGGCCGCCCATACAGGTAAGAACGAAACCGCTGAATCGCAAATATGACTGCCAGACATTCTTGTTCCGTGACAGTGTAATTCTGTTCGGGCCGGCTTAGTGAGCGGCTTGCGTAAGCAATCACGTGTTCGCGGTCACCATAGCGCTGTACTAGGACGGCACCAATACCTATGCCACTGGCATCCGTATGAAGTTCTGTCGGAACCGAAGGATTGAAGTGCTGAAGGACAGGTCGTGATGTCAGCAGAAACTTCAGTTGACGAAAAGAAGAATCGCATTCCGGAGTCCATTCAAAGGGATTGTCCTTTCGTAGCAGGCACGTGAGCGGATACGCGACGTCGGCGAAATTGGGAATAAACCGCCGGAAATAGGAACAAAGCCCCAGGAAACTGCGGAGCTCCTTGACGGAACGCCGGGCACTGAACGCTTCAACGGCCGCTGTCTTCTGGGGATCAGGGCGGATTCCATCCTTATCGACGAGATGCCCAAGCACAAGTGTTTGGCGGTCTCCGAAGTGGCACTTCTTCGAGTTTAACACAAGGCCAGCGTTTCGGATGCAGTTCAGAACGATATCAAGCCTCGAGTTGTGCTCCTCGAATGTGCGGCCAAAGATGACGACGTCGTCGAGGTAGCACATGCAGATGTTCCACTTCAAGCCACGCAGAATGGTGTCCATAAATCTCTCGAACGTCGCCGGCGCGTTGCACAGTCCGAATGGCATGACATTAAACTCAAAGAGGCCATCAGGGATTACAAAGGCAGTCTTTTCCTTGTCCTCGGGATGCATCGGAATTTGCCAGTAGCCGGATCGCAAGTCTACTGACGAAAAGTAAGAGGCGGAATGTAGGCAGTCGATTGCGTCATCAATACGAGGTAGAGGGTACACGTCCTTTTTTGTTACGGCATTCAATCGGCGATAGTCGACGCAAAACCTCCAAGATCCATCTTTCCTTTTAACAAGAATCACTGGAGCTGCCCACGGACTAGCCGACTCTTGTATAACTCCCTTTTTCATCATCTCTTGCACTTGGTCATTGATAATTTGGCGCTCTGACGGTGAAACACGATATGGCTTTTGTCGAATCGGATTAGCGGAACCCGTCTTGATGGTATGACGTGTTCGAGACGCAGGGATGGCGGGTATTTTATCCTTCTGCGCAAAGTCAAATACCGAAAAGTGTTTCGAAAGCACACTCACTAATGTTCGGCGTTCACTTGTGCTAAGCGACTTATTTATCATTGACAAAAGGGCTGTTTCCGAACTGTGACCATCAGGTTCTTCCGCCACATCCGTAAGTTCGGCCACCGATAAGGGCACATGCTCTCTGCTGACCAATGCTAATTTCAAACGGTCTGGTAATACCACGGGCTCTGAAGAACAGTTGACGGCCCATAAGCCAGTGCGTCCGCCCTTGATGGACACCACACAATGGGGAACCAACACATTCTTCTTCGCACAGTTCATGTGCATCGGCTCCACGCTTGCATCGAAGCAGTCGTAGTCGGCGCCGGAACAGATAACAGGCACACGAACAGTGGATGACGCAGGTATGACCGTATCGCCACATACACACAATGTAATTTCGCCTTCCGCCGAGTTTTCCAGGATTCCTGATGGCATCCGACCATTCACAAATACTTTGCCACTGCGGCAGTCGACAGTGGCACCGCACTCCCGCAAGAAGTCCATGCCCAGAATAACGTGATGAGTCGACCGGGGTATAATTGCGAACTCCGTCGGAATAACATGGCCTCCCAAAAGCACTTCAGCACTGCACAACCAATAGGACGCAACGGCTCGCCACTCACTCCACAAAACTTTGAAATTTCGTCCCACTTAAACACAACTTTTCGCCCTAACACGTCTTTAAAAGAAACACTCATCACCGAAATTGTGGCCCCTGTGTCCACCAGGGCCATCACAGGCACATCATCGACAAGAACACGCACTTTGTTTTTGAACATCAGCACGGGAGGAATTTCTGTCAGCAGCACACCTCCAGCGACCTCACCTCCGTCGGCCGCGCTGGCTAGTTTTCCGGTTGCGAAGGGGACGTGGCACGACGTAGCGGTGAGGGAGAACGAGGAGCAGGCGGTCGCGGTGGAGGTGTCAGACTCCTGTCAGATGCCGGGGAGTGATTCCGGAAGCTGCGTGGCCAATAATCATTGCCAGATGGAGCTGTCCGCGGGACACCATGAGGCCATTCGGAGGGTCGTGAAAATTCGGACGGGGGGGCCATACCGCGGAGCTACACGACGGTTGCAAAATCGTTATATATGACCCGGAACACCGCAAGAGTAGCACACTGGCAGAGGTGGAAACCTTGGTTGCTCTTCAATGAAACGAGTTTCATCTCTTGTATGGTGGGTAGATTCGTCGGGGATGTCATGACGATACGTCGCGCGTCGAGGAGGCACGCGCTGAGGGTGTCGATCGTAGCGCGAAGCTGGAAAGCCTGTGGTCATCCTTGACTGCGGGGCTGGCTGGCTGTACTCCACTGCTGCCGCGCTAGTCGTCGCTTGCCAAGGGTTCGAAAGAGGCGTAGTCATAGCTTCATGTGGCGTGTACACCCCATGATGGTCAGTTGTGGTACGCAACATTTCTTGGCGGCTAAGTTCCTCGCGGACAATCTGTCGGATAGTCGAGGAAATGTCGAGGCAAGGGCTCATGTCCACACTAGCAACAGTCGTCACATTTGCCAGCCGGCCAAACTTAGGCGTAATTCGGCGCATCTTCAGAGTTTCAAAAGTTCTGCAGTGCCGAATGACGTCGGATACGGAACTTAGGCTATCTTTCCCGATCAGAAAATTATAGACGTCTTCAGCCACTCCTTTTAGCAAATGCCCGACTTTATCCTCTTCCGACATGTTGGCGCTGACTACCTTGCACAGCCTTAATATTTCTTCAATATATGTGGTGCATGTCTCACCTGGTAGCTGCGCTCGTTGTGACAGGGTCTGCTCCGCACGCTTCTTTTTGGCGACTGAGCCCCCGAAACACGCCTTGAGCTCCTCAACGAAAAGGTCCCACGTTGTAAGCGCGTCCTCGTGGTTTTCGTACCACACAAGTGCGGTGTCCGTCAGGGAGAACACCACGTTGGTGAGCTGAGCGGCTGCATCCCATCCGTTGGACTTGCTCACTCGCTTGTACTTGAGGAGCCAGGCGTCGACATCTTCCCCTGCTTTTCCTCCGAAAGGCGGCGGCATGCGGTAGTACTGCAGCGGACCGCAAGGTGCTGTCCTGGGAGCGTCTCCTTCGTCGGGCATGTCAAAGACAATCTCGTCAGATGGCGGGAGGCCGGCAAGTCGACGGCTTCGATGAAGCTGCAGCAGTGATGATTCCGTCGTTGTGAGCGCGTACCGCGCACCTCCACCACTCTGTTACGCGTAGAAGAGGCCGAGACGTGTACGGCTGAAGGGGCCGTTTATTAGGACGCGAAGGTGAGCGCAGGAGCACCCAACAGGTTGAATATCGCAGCGTCGTCGTCTTCTGTCTAGCTGCCGCTCGGGGCACCCACCACGTTCACTGGTCTTCGTTTTCCTCGTGGATACGTGTAACAATATATTAGTTTTCGTACGAAACTCACACAGGGAGCACCAACACATCAGGTTACGAATAAGTTATTTAAGCAGCATCAATAATGAACATCCACACGTGGAATATAGATTTAGGTGCCGGATTGCCTTGAACTGTTTGGTTTTTTACCACCACCTGCTGGGCCTGAAGTGCACCCCTTAGCGAGCTGCTTGTTTGTGACTCACGTGGTCGTTTGCATGGTGGTCACATTGTGGATGAGCGGGAACCGGGGTTAGCGTTTCGTGAGATACGAAGGAAGTCCTTCAAAAATCCTTGAAACGGCGTCAGATTTCAGCGTTGGCTTGTCGCGTTTCAAAGACACGGATACGCCGTTGATGTTGAAATCATAGGTAATGAGAACGTCCGAGGCGTCGAAATGGTTCGCTAACACATGTGTGTGCTTCGACTCAAAGCTGAAATCGCCACTTTCGCGCGCGGTAGGGCGTGCTTCCGTTTTTCGCGCTGGTGCTTGTATAATGGTAAAGAGAACAACGACATCCTTTTCGTTCCCTTGTAGCCGGAACGGCATCTCGGCACGCAAAACGTGTTAGGTATCCTCGTCCTGGAACAACGTTTCCGCTAGCTTAAACACATCATACTCAGCGGCTTTTCTAGCACTGCGCGAGCATTGTAATACGCGGACGGCGCAGACGATCACCTCTGTGACGCAGCGGCGCCGTGTTGCGGCATTTTCGAGCAGCATATGAAGCTCGCCCATAGCGCGACGGCTCAGTTTCGTGACCATAAGAAGCATTGAATGACTCTGGTAATAGGTACAAAGTCGATGTGCTTTTCTCAGCAAAAAATAAACTGCAGTCCATTTGTTCACGCATGCGCAGAGAACACCCTCAATGTCGTATAAAACACAGCAAAAGGTTTGTGGACTGCGCGATGGGCGTCGTTTACATGATCCCGTTTAGCTGTGGTAAAGTATACATTGGCCAGTCGGGACGCTGCATCAATGTTCATCTTAGAGAGCACGATTCATCTTTGAAATCTTCAGGAGCATCACAGCTTGCGGCTCATTGCAGGGAGTGCGGCTGCTATTCTGTTTTCCAGGACACTGTAATTGTTTTTCGTAGTAACGATCAACTAACTCGTGAGATGACTGAAGCATTTCATATAAGAAAAAGAGCAGATCAGTGCGTCAGCCAGCCTTCGGTGTTCCTACATGAAAAGGAGTTTGCCTTTCTCGATAATGTTTCATGATAGTCTATCTGCCTTAGTTAACTGGCCCTTCACGTTTTGCCATGGTTGTCCTTTCGCCTTGACACGCATGCGTTGATCTCTTGTTTGGTGCACTCATATTCTTCCCTTTTCAATACATCTTTGTGTTGCGAGTAAGCGCTTGTCTTGTGTTCCTTTGTCGTCTTTCGTCTTCGTCGCAGTGCGCTTAAAGAACAGCTATACCACGCATTTCAACCAACTAGCCCAATTGTCGATTCTCTTACTCGTTACCAGCAACGCTGGAGTCCGCTCCGACCCGCTGAAGACAAGCGCTATCCCTGCAAGAAGCGCTCATATGGCAGTAAACAATAGTACACGATTTGCACCCATTCAAAGCGCCGTCATTTGAGGAGAAAAGAAAGTGCGCAGCTTGCACTTGTGGTACATGGCTGGAGCTAAAACCGGAGCTAGAGTTCCACCTAGCTAAATTTCGCTAGTAATGCCATGCGAAGTTTCGCTAGAGATGCGAAGTTTTTGCTAAACGGACCAGACGGAAGCGCACGCCACACGGCTGAAAAGCAGTGTCTGCCTTTCAGCCCTTTTCTAAATTGGTGACTTGGTTGTAGAACGTACAGTTGTACGCTGGTTTCCTGTTCATCTTAACGGTTAACAGTTTTCCTGGTTTCCTGATTCTTCCTTGTCAAGGGCGCGTTTCACCGACGGTCTTCTGCCTATACATCTGGCCCACTGCATCTATGCATGCTGCTACACTCCCTCCGCAGAAGTTGAAGGTCAACTGATACGGCACACAATGGCGCGTTCCCTTCGAATCAGAGCCTCACCTTCTTCTGTGCTAATGCCCCTCCGCCCTCACCTAATCCACGGCTACAATTGCTTTTCGAGGCTGCAAGTGGCTGCCGGTGCCGGCGTCGGTCAGTTCCGGCGGGAGAGGTCACGTCTTTACCGGACAAGGATTGTGGGCGGCCTGCGAGCACGCGTTTACGCCAGCCTAGCCTAGTAACACTTACGCATTAAATCAGTCCGCCGCAGCGGTACAGGTGTTACCGTGTTTGGCTTGGGCCCCTGACGGCATGGGTTTGACACCGGCGGCAGCAGTCGCATTTCCATGGAGGTGCAAAGCGAGAGGCCCGTGTACTATGTGATGTCAATGAACGTTAAAGGGCCAACTGTGCTGCAAGTTATCAGAAGCCCTTCACTGCGACGTGTCTCACAGCCTTTATCGCTTTAGGACTTTAAACACCATCAACCAACCAACTAGTTAAAAACAGGCGCTATTATAAATTTCATTACCAAACACCGTGAGGTGGTGATTGCAGAGAATGTGCAGTGGCACGCTATGGAGGCCGTGGCCGTAAACTGCCCGAGTGCGGGAATATTAACCTTTTTTGGTTCGTAGTATAGAATATTTTGATGCATAACAATCTTCCTTATAACAAAAATGATGGTTTGGAAATGGTATAAACTCCGCTTTCATCAGCAGTTTGTTTATTTTCCTGCCACTTCTACCAAAGCTACACATTTCACCGCAGCAAACGGAATTTTGTGAACGGCACCCTTTGGCAAGCGCGTTTTGCAGCGAGTGTCACAAAAGGTGCATTCACACTTCACTAGCGAAAAGCGAGCGAAAACGCCAGGGCGGGCGGAAAACCATGTTGGCGCACGTCGAACGCGCTCGCATCGTCACCGCCTTCATTCCTTCTACCCACTCTTCGTTAACAAATAAAGAGAATGCGTACAACATCGCCAATTGCCTCAACTTTTAATCTCGTACAGAATTGAAGGTATTCAGACAGAACTGGGGAAAAAAACTAGTTTTCGCCTTTTCAAGCAGTTTGAAACTGCTTGAAAGCTGAAACTATCGCAAAAGCGACGGCCGCAAAAGTGTCGCTTGTGGTGCGCGCTGATTGGCTATTTACCAACACCGGAAAAGTGCGGGCGCCATGTAGTGTTTCCGTCGATGTTACAGTGCTCTACGGTGCTCCTTTCATTCTTGGAATAAACGAACACGCCTTATCACCGTCAGTTGATGGTGAAGTCCAGCATTTCAGTGACTAGACGGTAACTTCTAATATTCCACCGTCGGTTGACCTGCGCAGGAGTTTTACTCTTAAGCACTCAGCGAACATCAACTCGGTGCACTTTAAGTAGTTGTTCTTGTGCCAGCAGCTGTTTTTTTTTCTTTATTGCGATAGCAATTACATGGACACTCGGCCGCGTTTTGCCGTCGGCATTGCCATCGCCGTCACGTCCCGTACACGTATATGTATGTACATATATTGTCACGGAAAACTGTCATCACTCAGTACAACGCTGACGTCGCAAACGAAGCGAAACGCCGACGGCGCCGCTGCGACAGATGAAGCCAGCCGCAATGCACCAGCCGGCCTTGCGTGTGCACGAGCATCGGCCGAGCGGCCAACGCGCGTGAAGAGGAGAAAGACGGTGCTCGAAGGAGAGGCTCGGGAGAGGTACGGACTTTCAGAGTTCCTCTAGAATTTCGCTGCTTCCTCACGGCTTTTCGCACAAGCTCACTCTTCAATAATTAGTGTAAATACCAAATCCTGTGGTGAGTGGTGTTACAAAATATATAAAAGCCACCAAGAAAAATAATTCAGAAAAATATTTTCCGACTTGCGGAATCGAACGGGCGACCTCCGCGGCTTTAGACCACTCGGCCACGAAAGCGCACGTCCTTCGGAGTACTAACGGCCAGCTATTTATATACACCATTTACCGCTGGTGGTACGCCGATCTCGGTGGCCTTTCAGCGTGTTCACTGCATTACCAGTGAGATGGCGCGAAGGGCGCGTTCGGCACCCCACTTGTTGCGATGCGTGCGCTCGTCTACAAATGTGTACTTTACCCTACGGCGCGTGGTCGCCCGTGCGCGTGCGCGCTTATCTCATGGTGGGGGGAGGTTTGTACGTCCTGTGCTTTCACCGGAAAAATTGCGTTGAAGTTACAAAGCGCGCGAAGGTCACTTCACTCGTTGCAGAGTCCCCGTTTGTGAAAGGAGTGCGCTGTTCAAACACAGAAGTAACAACTGTGACACTTGTTAGTTCGCGCTCATCCTGTGTATACCTGTGCGTACGTTTCGTGCGTCCTTTGTGTTTGAGCAGCACGCTAAGCGTAGAGCTGTGAACGTTGTTAGTTCGCACTCGTCCTGTGTGTGTTCTTTTCGTGCGTCCTCCGTGCTTGAGGAGCGCGCTGCCCGTTTCCGTCACCTTGGTGTTCTTCGCGTGACATACCGCTTTGTTGCCATCGCATTCATTGCTTGACCCTCGCGGCTAAACTGTGACTGTTTTTGTGTGGGTTTGTGGTTCGAATGTTCCAGGAACGTACCGTGTGCTGCTCGCGCGGTTTATCGTGCACCAGCAACATGTTGACATGTTGACGCGATGTCGCTGCGGTGTTACACTGCAGCTGAACTCTCTGTGTACGCCGCGTTAAGCTTTCAATAAAGATACATTTCACACAAAGCGATATTCTTCAAATATTACACTATGCTTCAAACAGTTGCACAAAACACGTTGAAAGCACATTCAACGCGTTTTATATTTCAAGTAGCCAGATGAAAGCCTGGCCACTGCGTAGACGCCAGCGTGCGTTCGAAAACGCCATACTCGGGTCGCTCGGCGCTCGTACAGTACGCTCATTCGTGGGTTGTCAGTCATTCGTAAACCAACTGCGAGTGCAACGGCACTGTTTCACTGGCCGGTTATTGAATACATCAGATTGTACGTCGCCAAAGGCGATCCAATAGAATACGGGCCCAGAAGCTACATAGGCGGACAAGCCGGTAGCAAGAGCGATGGATTCGCGCGGCTGAGCAGAAGAACGACATATGACGGGGCACGCCGACTGGCTGCTGCTGCACCTTCTTCTAATTTCAATATTCTTGGCAATCTTATTTCCGAATCGAGCTCTTTAGGAACGAGTCTTTGCAGAGGTTGCGAGTTCTGCAGCACGGGTAGATTGCGAATGCGCCGATGAAAATCACCGCCGACTCCTTCGCAGGCATATTGAAATTGCGGCCTGATCTTTACACCAAGTGGACTTGAATGCTAGCGTAGACAAAGTGCAGCTTCATGTGAACCCGACAGGCGTTTTGCTATCGCGTGGAGAAAAACTCGGTCCACGACCAATTTTCTCAGATCCAGTTTGCCACGTGGTTTTCCGGCCGCTTAGGCGTCGAAGCGAGCGGATTGCTGGGGAGTTTTGCCAATATCGTTTCCTTCGAGGCCAAGCATGAATACGCCTTAAGAGTTCCCGTGTTACAACCTGCGAATTCCACTAAGGGCCAAGGGAAAAAATTTGGCAGACCCCAGGCCTTGTCGGAATCGAATTGCTGCGAAGAATTCGGCCATTGCTTGTCCAGGTCAATTTCTTTTTTGCTCAGTGTCAAGCGTTAAGCGGTGGATCGACGTGTTTTTTTAAGTGTAGCAGTTGTGTGCCCATCATGGGCCTACCAGGAACGTTGACTGCTCTGGCGTTTAAATGCTAATTTATGGTCTGACGTAACGCCAGCACTCACGTTAGAGCACAGACGTCAGCACTATCGAAATGAAGTGCACTTTACGGTGCGATGATGTGAATATCATACCTAACTTTCGTGAACGTATTCCCCCGGGGTTGCTTGAATATAGCTTGCTGAATCAGAGGAAAACAGATGTAATGTTTAGTAGACTGCTATGAAGCGTAGTCATCACTGGTACCACAATTGACGTTAACCCGACATGACGTCTGTATGGAAGGAGTAAATATGTAATGTTTATTGTGTTGTTACAAGGTTAGGTAACCAGCACTGCAACCACAATTGACACTACTGTGAACTTACACCTGCATAGGGTCTTTTTCCAAAGCAGTTTCCCAGAACAGGCGTGGCGTGGTAGAATAGCTGACTGCCACACAAAATGCTCGGGTTTGATTCCTTCTGGATCCTGATTCTTGATCTTTGCATTTGTCGGGTCAACGATGCCAACGTCGCTTTTTCTTAACGTTCTCGCATATGAATTACCGATGCCTGTTCTCAATGTTGCTGGGTAGATATGATTTGTCAATCACCTATGGCGCATACACTCATACCGCGGCCAGTGGTATACGAGTGCATACGAGTATGCGCCACACGTGTCTGGAGGAAAGAGTTCGGCAACGGACGCGGCGGGACTTTCACTTTATGAAATGGGAAGCATTTTTTAGCGAATTGCAGGCACTCTGAGTGTTTCTTTCTTTTTATCTATCTATCCATCTAACCAGACGCCTACGTCTGGGTGCTCGCGCGATAACCTCCTTAACTTGTGGTAGACCAAAATTAGTATGGGAGGGTAAGTGTTCGAAGAATATGTCTGGCTGGTCATTACATGAATAACGTGATACCCCGTCGCGTACGTCGTCAAACACTTTCCTCCAGACACGTGTGACAAATACTCGTATACCACGGGCCGCGGTAGGCGGGTATGCGGAATGGGAGACCCTGCTGCGCTCGACGGACCCGGCCAAGCAGACGATCGCCACTGATCGGGCCGCCCACGTCACGGAACTACATGAATTCGTGTACGCATAGGGCAGTGGCGTCGGTCCCCCTGGTAGCGCAGTGGCGTCGGTCCCCTGACCCTGGTCCCCGCACGACGCCACTGCGCTATGAGCAGTGCTTTATGACCAATCCCTTCGCAGAGCATATCTTTATTGACCCCTTCCGTGGTCAATAAAGTTTGACCTCCTCCTCCACAGGAGTTCGATTTTTTATATCTACCCAGGAACGGCGAGAACGGACATTGGCAATTTAAATGCTAGCCAGTGCGTTAAGAAAAACTTACATCGGCAGAGTTGAACCGGCGAATGCAAAGAATAAATATCGTGGTCCCAGCAGGAATCGAACCCAAGCATTCTGCGTGGCAAGCATGTATTCTACCACAGAGCCACGCCAGGACTCGGAACTGCTTCGGAAAAGGACCCCATGCAGGCGTAATGTTCGTGAACCGTCAATTGTGGTTGCGGTGCTGGCTATCTAATATTATAAACATTACATATGTACCTGCTATGATACAGGCGTCTCATCGGGTTAACGTCATATGTATACTGAAGCGCCATTCACAGAAATTGGTCTCCGTGGCACTATCCAGGACTACCATCCTCGCAAGCACAAGCGCTACATATTAGCTTACCGCTTCTGGTGTTGGTAATATGTTGCTGCTGGTATCGTTACACAACTGTAAACAACTGGTTATGTAAGACTAATTCGACTGTACAACATGTCTGTGCGTGCAAGAATTGTACATATCTTTAGCTTCATTTTGCAACGTTTCGCTCAATAAACAAATTATACCACAGTCACCTTCCCCCCGCATGCTTCGCATAACACCGATTCCCATGGCATGTGATATGCCGAATTTTTCATGTGATGACCAGACATTCATATTCGTCCAAGCCTCTTAGCCTCCTGTACCAATCACCAATTTTGGTCTACACCAAGTTAAGGAGGCGATCACAAGAGCATCCAGACGTTCGCGGCTGGCTGGCTGGCTGGCTAGCTAGCTAGCTAGCTAGCTAGCTAGATAGATAGATAGATAGATAGATAGATAGATAGATAGATAGATAGATAGATAGATAGATAGATAGATAGATAGATAGATAGATAGATAGATAGATAGATAGATAGATAGATAGATAGATAGATAGATAGATAGATAGATAGATAGATAGATAGATAGATAGATAGATAGATAGATAGATAGATAGATAGATAGATAGATAGAAACGCAAAAGAGCTTACAGTGCGCAAAGAAATGCTTTGCATTTAAAAGCAGCAGCAAGTAAAGACGTTCTTGAGACTTACCATCCAAGGCAAATATCTTTTTGACACAGGGGAGCCACTTTTCGTTGCACTGAATGTAACGTGGCCACCACAACCTAGAGAGAAAAATACACAGTCTCAGGCGACATTAATGTAAACTTCGTGCCTTGACTGGCGCTAGCCCCTACACTCTAAACAAAATTAACTCTAAGAGGGAGTACAACGCTTGTGCTCTAGCGCAATCCTTTTTTCTGTCTTTTTTACTGCGTAAAATCGACGTAAAATTTACTCTCACGCTGACCGAGATTTTGAATGTAGAAATGGTAGTACTTTTTTACCACGTACTAAGTTTCCTCGCGAATATAGTCAGAATAATTATTTACATGATTTACGCAGCTCAGGACAGCGTCGCTGCTTGCGTTACCAACCCGTCAACATTCATTGTTACGTTGCTGCGAGGGGAATGTCTTGGCATAACGGAACCCCTCGAGGACGCACAACTTATGGACGCACCCGATGACACGCACTGTCGCAGGTTCCAGTTCGCTCAGTGCTGTTTTCACGTCTGATTCGTCACCCGCTGATATATTTTGTTATTCCATTGCTGACAACGTTACGCCCATCCAGAGTTCTCAGCTTCGGTGCCTGTTTGAAGAATTTTGTTCTTTTCTTCTTTCGATGTCGAGCTAACTTCCCATGACTGCACGTCTACTGTTACGCATCGCATCGACACTTGCGCCCAACCATTACTCCGGCAACGTTGATATTGCATTTCTCCCGCAGAACGTCTTGTAATTAACGAGCAAATTGACGACATGCTTCGGCGCGATGTTATTCGACATTAAAACAGCTCCTGAGCGTCTCCATTCACACTTTTTGCGAAAAAGAACGGTTCAGTACGGTTCTATGTGGACCAGCCGCGAGGCAACATGATCACTCGTAACGAAGTTTATCCACACCGCGAATAGACAACGCGATTGACAGCCTGCAACGGGCGGAATTCTTTGCATTTCTTGATTTGCGCTCAGGATAGTGGTAAATACCCACGCTTGACTGAAGACAGCCTTTGCCACGCTCCACGGCTTGACGAATTCAAAGTCATGCCGTTGGGGCTGTGTAATGCGCCCGCGACCTTTAAGCGCACGACGGATATACTGTTCTGCGCAATTTTAAATGACATAGTTGCTTGTGCTTCCGCGATGACGTCGTCGTTTTCGCTCCGGACTTCTCCACGCATCCTCAACGCCTGCGGCATGTTTTGACGCGATCGAGAATCGCCGGCCTACAACTGAATCCAAAGTGCCGATTTGCAGCACTACAGCTGAAAGTGCATGGCTACGTCGCGTCGAAAGCCGGAATTCCCACCAGTTCAGCCAAGCTTCAGGCCATGGCCTAGTTCCCCAAACACAACGTCCGTCAATGAACTGCGCAGTTCTGTACGAGTGTGTTCAAATTCAAATTCAAATTCGACTTTGTTCAGCATTTTCCTTATTCGGGAAGAAAATGCAAGGATAAGAGCAAAAAGCTGCTCCGAAATCCGCAGAGGACAGATATGAAAACATTCGTAGGCACTCCTGCCTACAACTTCGCATAGAAGTCGGCAGTACTGACTAAATAAATAAATAAATAAATAAATAAATAAATAAATAAATAAATAAATTTGGACATTGATATAAAAACTCCGAGAAATCAGAAAAAAGAAACAGTTCATTACATCAGAGTTTCAGGTTAAGAACAACGAACGGAAAAAGAACAAGTAGAACAAGACTTTCGTTCGGAACTTTGTCCTTATCATATGTCACTGACGAAGATCCTTGCAAATAAGGGGCCCCTGAATACGTGGTCGTGAGAGTACGACGACGCGTTCGCAAAGCTTCGTAGTTTATGCATGTCTCATCTCATACTACGCCACCACAACCCCGCGACCCCTACAAAAGCACACATGGATGTTAGCGGTGGTGACCTCGGCGCTCTCCCTGCTCAGCGTAAACCACGGTCCACTGAGTATGTCGTGGCATGTGCAAGTCGTACGCCTACTAAAGCAGAGACGAAACACAGCGCTCTTGTTGTGTCCACCCTTTTCTCAGTCCCCGTTATTTTGCGCTGTTTTGTCTCCACCAGCTATGAATCGTTACCAACTTGCGCAGTTTTGAATCCTACCCAATTACACCACGAAAAAAGAACTCCCCGTTCTGGCCCTTACGATGCACCAACCTTACTGTTGCGATAGCAATTATATGGACACTTCTGGCTGGTTTTTGCCGTCCACGTCGCCGTGACGTGCCCTATATGTATGTATATTCACTTGTATACATATATATATACTCTGACGAAGGCAGGTCCTCCTGCCGAAATGTTAGTAAAATTTGCGTTTCGTACGTTTGTCGTCCTTTTTTTCGACTATATTTCCCACCGGAACCATTGAACTTCTTCCTCGCATATATATATATATATATATATATATATATATATATATATATATATATATATATATATATATATGCGAGGAAGACGTTCAATGGTTTCGGTGGGAAATGAAGTCGAAAAAAGAGGACGACAAACGTACGAAACTCAAATTTTACTAACATTTCGGCAGGAGGGCCTCCCTTCGTCAGAGTAAATGACGAGAGGCCACGCAGGGCGCATATATAAGCGGCTGGCTTCGGTATCGCCAGAATGAATGATTTTACAGATCTTGACATACGATTGCAGATAAACAATTACAAATCAATAAACAATACACGTGACATTGCGCACTATTGAGATGGCACATCTTAGATGCAAGGTAACTTCTATGCATCGAACCAGGTTTACAAGAACAAGATAGCATGAAATAAAACCGCAAACTGCGCAAAACCAGATAGAACAGCACTCTACGCGCAGTCGTTCATGTGTACACAAAGGTAGCAGGTATACACTTTAAAAAAATAAGTAATCATAATATTAATGATAATAAAAAAAACCGTTAAGTGCATAAATGATACAATATAAAAACCGCTCAAAGACTACGTTCAAAATCATGGGAGAGACACAGGCGACAGGCATAAAGGACGCAATAGTAGGCAAATAGTTAAACTAGCTCAACCAACATAGTGCTCCCGAGCTTTCGTTCATTCCGTTAGACAGAGTTTTAAATTTATGAATAAGGAATGATTCCCTAACCACGCGTTCATGATGTGATTTAAAACCTGATTCTAGGATTGTGGCTCGGATGTTACTGAAGCAATGACCTGCAACGGTGACATGCCTTGAAACTGGTAAGGAAGGAAGCGCATGCACATGAGCTTTATGATTGTTAAAGCGGTACCTAAAAGCCGTTTCAGTTTGACCTATGTATTGTAAATGACAGTTTGAACATTCTAGCAAATAAACGACATTCTTTGTGTCACAATTGAAATTGCCTCTGATATTTACCTTGAAATTAGTCGCTGTGCTGGTTGCTATGGTTCTTGTTTCCATGTGAGCGCACACTTTGCAGCGGGGTTTTTTGCAGGGACGGCAACCAAGTACATGTGAATGTTGTCATTACATTATGTTTTAAACGAACTTATCAAATCGCGTAGATTTTTGCCTCGTCTGTATACGACACGTGGTGGTTGTGGAAAGGCTCTTGTGAGGCGTTCACTCTGCTGAAGAATATTGTGGTGTTTTCGGAGAATAACTGCGACATTCGGAGCCGATGCATTGTGTGTTAACACCAAGTTAATTTGTGAACGGACCTTAGCATTTTCCTTGGTCTTGCAGAGTGTTGTGCGATCAAGTGCGTCGGCGCGCATCACCGCGTCATCGATTAACTTTGCCGGATATTTCTGTTTAAGAAGGGCAGTGCGTAGTTCGTTACAGTTAGCATCAAAGTCAGACTTTTCGGAGCAAACTTGAAATGAAAAGGTTGCGCGAAAATTGGACACGTTCACAAGCGAGGGTACAGGGACAAGCGCAAACTCACACTACTTTATTCATGGGCGGAACCACTGAATATAAAGGGAAATAGAAACACTACAATCACATGTGCATACGCCAAGAATGCCACAAGAATCACACATGCGCAGCCAGAAACCCCCCTCTCACCATTATACAGGCCGACAGAAGGATCACTAACACATGAAGATGCCTTCTGCGATATAGCAAAAGCTTCGAGGGACCAACCGTGCGTTCATATTCCCACTTCTACCGATAATCTTAATCTCATCAAATCGAGGATCACACGTGCACGTATTGCAATGTTCAGCTAAATTAGTCCTTTCCTTTTTCTTTACATTTTGCAGGTGCTCCCTCGCTCGGTCATTTATGCAGCGCCCCGTTTGGCCTATGTAGACCTTGCCGCAGCTAAGTGGAATTTCATATACCACTCCGACTGCGCATTTCACGAGCGCATTTTTCGGAGCAAATTCGCTTAAAGCGTAAGGCCTGGCTATACGGTATGCTGGATTTGCAATGCCTTTTGTGGCTGCTTTCAAAATGTAAGTACCGGTGTCTGTCAGTGGGCTTGCGGTACAGTTTGGTAGTTAATTGCGTATTATGCAGACATACTGTGACATCAAGAAAGTGAATGGTGCTTGGTGGGGAATATGAGTGCGAAAATGATATGGAAGGATGAGCATTGTTAAAGTCCGAAATGAAAGACAAAAGTTCCGCTTCACCATGCGACCAAATCATGAATATGTCGTCAATGAATCTCTTATAGAAAAACGGCTTCAACGAACGACCCGACAAGAAATTGTTCTCGAGGTTTCCCATGAATATGTTCGCGTAATTTGGGCCTATCTTTGTACCCATGGACCGTACCGCTGGACTTGGACATAGTGTACTCCATTGAATTCGAAGTTATTGTATTGTAGAATCATTTCCAGCAGTATAACTAAAGTGGAGCTGTCAATGGACTTATCAAGAGCGGAATGATCGTAAGCCTCAGCCACGGCCCGTATGCCGTCCAAGTGAGGTATGTTTGTGTAAAGAGATGTAACATCGAGAGTGACAAGAAGAGATTGCTGAACATTTTGTACTTGGCGCAAAGCTAGAAACATGAAAATGGGACGGAGGAAAGAAAGAGACAGAGGAGCGCCAAACTACCAACTGTTTATTGCCATCGCGGCTGAAAACAGGTAAACTTCCACTCATGCGCAGTTACGAGGAAAGGTTACTCCAAACATGACATCACGTGAGCAGTTCATTAAAGAAGGACAACTCATATTGATAAAGAACAATGGATGTGTCACTGACACAAGCGGACCCGTTTCTTCTAATATGATACGCCTCTAGCAGTTCCCTTGCTGTTTGATCTCTGCTTTTGCCGATAATCCTAGCTTGCGCAAAACGTGGCACACACGAGCATGACTTGACATGCGCAGGAAGGTGCGCACCATCACTCTTACCAATGTTGTTGGCATGCTCCCTGAGGCGGTCGTTGATACACCGTCCCGTTTGTCCGATGTACGTCTTGCCACAACTCAGGGGAATTTCGTATATAACGCCTTCGGCACAACGCCTGAAGGGTTTCACGTGCCTCTTTAGGCACCCTTGCTGTTTAGCACGAGAGATTCGTCGGCACAAGTGCGACAGTTTATTCGGGGCGGAAAACACAACAGGAATTTCAAATCTAGCAGCCACCTTCTTGAGGTTATGGCTTAACTTGTGCATGTACGGCACCACCTGTGGTTTAAAGCGCTCCCTTTCACTCGAGTGCTCTTCCTGAGTGTTGACGTTCAGCTTCCTCAGCAGAGATTCGGCAACGGCATGCAGGACCGCCCGAGGAAAGCCAGCCTTTTCAAGTCTGCCAATCTGATTACACAGGCTAGTCTGCATCATGTGCGGACACTAGCTTTGCGCCAAGTACAAAATGTTCAGCAAACTTAGGCACCAACTCGCCCAAAAACAAGTTCTTCTAGAGACAAGAAGAGAGTTGATAGGTACATGGAGGTTGTTGATATCTGACAGGAAGTGGTTGGTATCACGCAAAAATGATTGGAATGTGGGAGGTATCTGGCTGATCAGGCCGTCTACGTAACGCGATAAGCTTTCTGTTACGGTGCCTATGCCGGAAACAATTGGGCGACCAGGGTTATTTTGTTTATGAATATTTGGCAACAAGTAGAATCTACCTATATATATATATATATATATATATATATATATATATATATTATAATGGGTTTATTGACAAAAACCATAAATAATAATATCTGGGGTTTTACGTCCCAAAACCACGCTATGATTATGAGAGACGCCGTAGTGGAGGGCTCCGGAAATTTTGACCATCTGGTGTTCTTTAACGTGCACTGACATGGCACAGTACACGGGCCTCCACCATTTCGCCTCCATCGAAATGCGACCGCCGCGGCCGGGATCGAACCCGCGACCTTCGAGTCAGCAGCCGAGCGCCGTAGCCACTGTTCCACCGAGGCGGACATTGACAAAAACCAACTGCCTGACTTCAGGGGCGTCAGTCACTGTACCGCGCTCTTCGTCTTATTCGTCTTCTACCTGCTCCGACTCGATACTGCCTCTCTTCCCCACTACACTTGGCCCGGTGGTGAAGAGGGGCCATCCTGGCGACTCAAGGCGAAGCAAGCGCAAGGAGATCATAATAGGGTTTTAAGCGGCTGATGTGGACTGTTTCACGAGCACGGCATCGTCGGTCGGCGGGAGGTGCCACTAGTTCGACGACGAAGTCGACCGGCGACGTGGACTGAATGATGCGGTACGGACCGTTCTACTTGGGTGCAAACTTTCGGCAGAGGGCGGGGTGCTGGCACGGAACAGAAAGTCTCACAAATGAGCATACAGGGTAGGTGTGAGCAGGCTTGTCCTGGTCAAGCCGTTCTTTTTGGAGACCTTGTGCGACTGATGTAAACGAACGGGCTAATTGGCGGCACTCTTCGGCACACTGAACAGGTTCGGAGGCTGAGCGGTATTCGGAAGCATACGGGCGGTATGTAAGCATCGTGTCAAGCGTCGAAGAGGGCTCACGTCCGTACAGTAGAAATGAAGGTGAAAACCCAGTAGTAGCTTGTGTGGCCGTGTTATACGCATACGTCACGAAAGGCAGCACCAAGTCCCAATTATAATGGTCGGAGGATATGCACATGCAGAGCATATCACCGAGTGTGCGGTTAAAGCGCTCCGTCAAACCGTTCGTCTGCGGGTGATAGCTCGTAGTGCAGCGATGAATAATATCGCACTCACTGAGAAGCTACTGGACGACTTGCGAAAGAAGCTCACTTGGCGCGCCATGGCGAAGGACGAGGCTGCGCAGATGAAGGTCACATCACGAGCTGCAGCGGCTGTCAAAGCGGCGGTTTCGGCGTAACGGGTGAGATGGTCAACGGCCACAATAACCCAGCGATTTCCAGCAGGAGTACAAGGTAGGGGGCTGTAGAGATCGATGCCGATTCTATCAAATGGCCAAGGTTGTAATTCGCCAGATGCATGACAAGTCATTTTTCGTCGCTGACACTCCGTGCACGAACGTATGCACTTGCGAACATATGTGTGCACTGCACGCAAGAAGAATCGCTGGCAAAGTGGGTCGTATGTTTTCAAAACGCCAGCGTGCGCGTTTTGTGGGTCTGCGTGGAAGTACTGTTACGATCGGCCTTGGAAGGCTATCATGGCAGACGCAGTGGAGAATGCTCCTGTCAATCAAAGGTCCCTCCCGGGTTCGCTGCTCTTCGGGGGGCGCAAGTCTAGCCCCATCTTTCTGGTAGGCCCACGTGCGTGTGGCGTAGTCAGGTGAACAGAAATCTAGCGAGGGTGCCGCGAACAGCCCTTTCTTGCAAGATGCTGCCGGCGTGGCATGGAGCTGCTAGACACTTCCCAGCGACGAGGCATGTCTCTGCAGCTGGACGGAGCCATTACCGGCTGCAGGGGTGATCGACAGCAGCAGCCACCTCTTCAGAGGTCACCGACTTGGCATCAGTCCGGTTCCCCTTCGGAATCTTCCTCCTCGCCGACAGTTTCAGGTCATCTGGGCGTGGTACGTGGACATCTTCCTGTGGGGCGCATTGGCGTTCCCCAATTGGACTTCTCGTCCTTGTCCTTCTGGGGAAGGTGTTGTGCGTCCCGTTACCTCCTTTCTGGGGGGCAGGGCGTCGTGGCAGCAGGACACCTTATTGGCGGGTGTTGCTGACACTGGTTTGAGCCTCAGGCTGCCACGCTCGGAGCCTTAAAAAGCCGAAGACTTTTGTAAAGATTCTCTTCTTGATCTCTCAATGTAAATAAACGCCTTTAATATCTCTCCCTACGAGCGCCTTCCTCTCTGCTAAAGTTGGGCTAGGGGACCGGCGGCGGGGCCCGCTCCGCAACGGCACGTGCCCAAGTTGGAGCACAAAGGGCGAGGTATCACAAGAAGCCGTTTCCTACCATCTGGTTGATATCTGCGGCAGTACAACATGGTGCCCCGTATCACATAATGGGGGGACTTGTCGGCGCAGTGCACGTGGTGGCCTCTGGCATGGTGTCGCCGAAGACGAGAATAGAACGTCGATGAGCGAGGCTATTCAAGGGTCTTTCCGCTGTTCCGAAGGCATATCAGCGATATCGATTGAAGCGGTCTGAGCCTGAAGTGTCCAAGTGGCAAGATCAGGGCGAAGACAAAGAAGAAGAGGTTTTTTTGGAACGTGCAGAATAAATGGCGGACAACACCCGTCTCTGTCTAGCTCAATGTTTGAGTGAATTACGTTGAGGGAACACTACATTTTGGCGTAGCCATCGAGCGAACATGTGGGTGACATTCTTCGTTGACCGGACGTCGTCAAGTAGAATAATCTTCACCAGCTACCAAGTGCAAGGTGAGCCAGAGAAGAACCTTGCCCGCGATGTGACAACTGCTGACCTCGTCGAAAGGGTGCTGCAAGGAGCTGGTTTCAGAAGATCATGAACGAAACCCTGAAGCCGTTCCTCAAGTGTCACCGCCAAGAGAAGTCGAGGGCAAGGAAAAGTTTCAAACGTCAGGCGTGTATGATAGAGTTTGCGTCGTGTCCACTTGCTTGCTTCACGTTCCAGTTAAAGTCAATGAAGTGGAAATGAAAGCTCTCGTCGACAGTGGAGCATCCGTGTCGATAATGAATAAGAGGCTCGTGGACGTCAGCTGCCTGTATGCTGGTAGGACCCTGCGCGTTCAGGGATACGATGGAACTGTGAGTTCACGTAATGAGTGGGTGTCTGTAATTCTTGAATTTCAAGGCCACAGAATTGCAACCGACGTGTTGGTGTTGCCAGATGTCACTTACGAGTTTCTACTATCTCGTCCTGACATGAAGAAGTTAAGGATGAACATTTACTGGGACGACAAGGTTCTAATTGAAAGCCATGTAGCAGGAAAGGACAATATAGAGTCGCCTCCACGTATATTGCAAATTAACTGCGGGGAAGACATACCAACTAAGCACCCAGAGCTATTGCGCATAGGAAACTACCCTCCAGCAATTAAATCCCATGAGGTTCCTTTTGACCTTGCAGACAAAGCAGTTGTTCGAAGAACTGCATATAATATGTCGCGAGAAAAAAAGACATGGTTAAAAGGAGGGTTGCAAGCAATGCTAGATGCTGGCATTATGCGACCTTCCGTGTCGCCATTTGCATCGCCAATAACTATCGCACCTAAAGAAGACGGCAGTTTTCGTCTGTGCACAGACTACATTGTTCTTAACCAACAAACTGAGTGTCACGGATTTGGGCGGGTCTGGGTAATGAACTCGGTCAAAGACTCGGATTGAAGCACAGCAAACATTTATTTAAAAAAAAACTAAGAAAACACGCGGCACTCTGAAAATACACAAATGTACAAAATTAACTCATAAAGTCACTTCCAACTCAAACCAGCAACCTACTCCATAACTAAACTGCCCTACCTCTTCGCCTGTCACTGCAGTCTTATAACAACTATACCGCGTTGGGCCGGCCTTACTTGACCCTAGTTGCCAATGTCCAAAGTCGCCGTTCCCGTTGGGTCAACAGTCGTCACCCGTGATGCCTTCCACCCTTCTTGGTGTACACTCCGAAGCCCGGCAGGCCTAACGTCGTCGTCGGCGCGTTGACCCGGCCTGGTGTCCCACCGATGACGTGGCCCTCCGGGGATTGCCTTTGGTGGCCTGCAGCAGAAGGGGGGCTTGCTCTGGGAACGTCCGTGCTTGCCGGGCGCGGTAGCCGCATCCCCGAGGAGCCTTGCTCGAACGCCGTCGAGTACGCCGGCCGCACCTCGGGACGCCCGCGTCACCGGTAGCCGACTCGAACGCCCGTCGCTCCCGTCACCAGGCCATCAGCTGGCGATCCAGCCTCCCGCTTCGCAGTCCACGCAGACAATGCCCGCTCCCGCCTCTTCGTCTTCCTTTTCGGCTCGGGTCCACGTGCCTCGAGCGCTCTGGAATCTTCCGATCACGCGCTCGTGCCGCTTAGAATATTTCGATCGCTTCGTCGTCCTCGTCTTCTTTTTTGCCATATACTTCTTGCGCGTGACACTGAGCTTATACCATACCCGATGCCTAGGATTGATGACATCATTGACGAGACCGGTGGTTGCCTTTGCTTTTCAAGATTGGACCTTTGCAAAGGCTTCTGGCAAATTCCTCTGACGGAAGACACAAAGAAGTACACTGCGTTTATTACACCATTTGACCTATATGAATATAACCGGCTTCCGTTCGGCTGGAAGAATTCCCCAGCCTGGTTTCAGAAGATCATGAACGAAACCCTGAAGCCGTATTTGGGCACGTTTTGCAACGTTTACATCGATGATATAATAGTTTATTCGAAAACAAAAGAAGATGATCGGAAACACCTGTCCTTCGTCTTGAAAGCGCTAAGTGTTGCAGGTCTCAAAGTGAATTTTAAGAAAAGCGCTTTCTTCCAAGAAGAGGTAGTGTTCCTGGGAAGAGTCTTTGACGGTGCCACAAAAAGCACAAAGCTGGAATCCGTTGAGAGAATCTCGAAATTAGTGAAGCCCTGTGATATACATTCATTGCGTGTTTTCCTGGGACTGGCCGGACACTTTCGGTCCTTCAATTAAGGACTATGCTACTAAAACGAGATGTCTCACACGCTTGACCCAGAAAGGTATACCGTTCCAGTGGGATTCCCACTGTGAAAGGGCTTACTCTGACCTTGTGGAAATAATATCGTCGGACCCTATCCTACGGATACCAGACTTCTCCTTGCCGTTTGTGTTAAATACAGATGCGTCACATTATGCGACCGGAGCAGTCCTCTACCAGAAGCCATCAGACTTGAGTCATCAAAAACATTATGTAGTAGGATATTAGTTATACCCTGAAGCCGGCTGAAGTTAACTACTCAACAACAGAAAAGGAAGCATTGGCCGTGCTGAAAGCTGTGCAGTATTTTCGAATATACCTAGAAGGTGCGAAGTTTACCCTTTTTACGGATCACCAAGCACTGACTCACCTTTTCGGTATGTCGCAAACAAGAGGCCGCATCGCCAGATGGGTAAACTACTTGCAACAGTTCGATTTCGTCATTTCGCATCGTCCAGGTCCTCTACTCACTGATGCTGACGCACTGTCCAGGCTTCTGACACCAACCTCATGACAACCCTATGCAAATCAATCACTCAAAGCTTTGGGAAGGTACTGAAGAAATGAAATTTATCAATGGAAAATACCACGTCCCACCAACCATGATTGCTAAGATACTTCATCTTTACCACGACACTCCAGAATCAGGTGGGCATGACGGTTTTTGGCGCACGTATGGCAAACTTCTGAAGCGATTTACGTGGCCAGGTATGAAAGAAGACATCAGAAACTATATCCGCACGTGTCACGATTGTCAAACAAACAAAGTTAAATTCAAGCAACCCACAGATATAATGATAACAAGAGAGCACTCCAATGTCCCATTCGAAGTTATTCACTTGGACTTCGCAGAGCTCAAAAAGAAAGGGGAAGGGGTCAGGAAGACGCAAGCTTTCCTGCTCGCTATCGATCAATGCACGAGGATGGTGACAGCCAGAGCTGGAAAAGAAGACGCTAATAGCGTCATGAGTCTTCTAAACGCAGAATGTTTCCGCAATACGAAGACATTGGTGTGTGACAACAGCCCTGCCTTTCGAAGCACAAAGCTTTCAGAATGGGCGAACGATCGAGGTATGACAATCAAGTTTTGCTCCCCTTACCACCCAGCTGCAAATGGCTTTGCTGAGCGTGCTATACGAGACATGAAGCAGCACATGAAGATGTATCCGAACTTTCCAGGTGGTTGGAAATGCTGCCTCGAAGCCGCTGTAAGACACCACAACCGTTTCGTGCGCAAGTGGACTCGGATGCAGTCCTTTATTTGCAGCTTCAGGGACTGCACCGGTGCTTCCAGCAGACCGCGAGCTGGGCCTTCTTGAAAATCTGGTCCTTTCGGAGAGAAAGAAAACTGCGAAACAGCAAGAGGCCTACAAAAAGAGAATGAAGAGAAACTTCCACAGCAGACGCAGCAGCGACATACCAGACACACAACCTGGAGACTACGTTCTAGTCCGGAAAGGAATAGGGAGACCCAGTGATAAGTTTTACGGGCCCTTTCAAGTTATCAAGACGGCTTCGCAACATGGCATCTTGAAGACCATCTGGTACCAGGGACCCTCCAGGCAGACAGAATGCGCGTCAATCAGCAACATCTTTAAATTACTACACCAGGAGGTGTGAACAATGAAGCCCGGGAGAGTGAAGCGGTCTGAGCCTGAAGTGTCCAAGTGGCAAGATCAGGGCGAAGACAAAGAAGAAGAGGGTTTTTTGGAACGGGCAGAATAAATGGCGGACGACACCCGTCTCTGTCTAGCTCAATGTTTGAGTGAATTACGTTGAGGGAACACTACAATGATGTTGGCGATGGTAGCTTCGGCAAGGGAAACAGGTGCGACGGCTGAAGGAAGGGGCGAACGACAAAGTGCGTCTGCGTCGGTATGCTTCCGCCCTGAGCAGTAAATGACGCGAATATGAAATTCCTGTAAACGTAGCGCCCAACGTCCAGGCCGGTCCGAAGGATCTTTCAATGAAGCGCGCCAACAAAGAGAATGATGATCGTTAACGGCATGAAATGGTGGCCGTACACGTAAGGGCGAAATTTTTGTAATGCCCAAACAATAGCCAAACATTCCTTTTCGGCAACCGAGTATTTGCTCTCCATCTTGGTGAGAGCCCGACTAGCATACGCAACGACATACTCGGAGCAGCCAGGCTTGCGTTGCGCAAGGACAGCGCCAAGTCCTATGCCACTGGCATCCGTGTGCACCTCGGAGGGTTGAAGTGGCGTAAACTAGCTGGTGAAGTCAGGAGATGGCGTAATGTTGCGAAAGCATCATCGTATGCTGGCGACCAATCAGAGAGGTGTCAATCGCCGGTGAGAAGCTTTGTCAGTGGTGCGATTACCGAAGCGAAGTTCTTCACAAAGCGGCGAAAGTATGAGCACAGACAGACGAAGCTGCGAAGTGCTTTCAGGGTCGTAGGCTTCGGCAACTCGAGCTTCGGAGGCTTCGAGCTGTCGGACAGCGCGAAGTTTCTCTGGATCTGGAAGGACGCCATCCTTTGAGACAACGTGGCCAAGTATTATGAGCTTCCGAGCTCTAAAGCGGCACTTTTTGATGTTTAGCTGAGGGTCTGCGCGCGTGAGGCAGCTCAAAACTTCGTTGAGACGACGGAGGTGACAGTCGAAATTAGGGGACAAAACAACCACATCATCGAAGTAACATAGGCATGTCTTGCGTTTTAACCCACGCAAGACGCTATCCATCATTCTTTCTAATGTTACAGGCGCATTACAAAGGCCAAAGGGCATAACATTAAATTTGTATAGACCATTGGGTGTCACGAAAGCAGTTTTCAGGGCGATCTGATGGTGCCATGAGGATCTGCCAATAGCCGGACCGTAGGTCGAGTAATGAGGAGAATTCGGCGCCTTGCAAACAGTCCAGGGCATCATCGATGCGTGGCAAAGGGTACACATCTTTACGCGTACCTTTGTTTAAACGGCGGTAATCGACACAGAAGCGAATCGAGCCGTCTTTTTTCTTCCCAAGCACAACAGGCGTTTGGGCGTGCAGGGACTGCTGCACGGCCGAAAGACGCCACGTTGCAACATGTCGTCTACTTGGTCGGCGATCACACGACGCTCAGCAGGAGACACACGGTAGGGGCGCTGTCGCAGAGGCGCTTGTGGGCCGGTGTTAATGTGATGAACAATGGTGTGGGTTCGGCCTAACGACGTCTGCTGGCAATCAAACGAGCCGCGAAACTGGTGGAGAAGTACTAGGAGCTTCTCTCGGTGTGCCTCTTGAAGTTCGCCATCCATTGAGGGGCCAAACGCATTCATCTTGGGGCGATCAGGCGTACTGTCAGATGGCGTTAGTGCATTAAGGTGCAAATGACTTGCGCCGTCAAGGCCGAAGATGGAGGAAACGTCTAAGTCTTGAAACGTCCCAATCCATTCGCCGCGGAGCAAGGTTGTGGGAGACGGCAAGGGATTCGTGACAAACAAATTGGTAGCGTCGGTTGTAATGTCCAGAATAGCGAATGGCAACGCGAGGCTCTGGCGACGTTGGAAGATGTGGGAGGGTCTAAACAAAACGGCAGACTCGGACACATCGGCACAGGACACGCAAACAAAGGCTGCGCTATTCGGTGCTATGTCGATGTCGTCGGTGACAAACAGCTTGTTCAACGCAGCTTCAGGCGACGAGGAACACAACGCAGAGAAGGCAACTTCGCACGAGCACAGTCGATAACCGCATGATTACGAGACAGGAAATCCCAGCCGACGATCACATCATGAGAACACGCAGGCAGCACAAGAAATTCGACAGTATACACAACACCTTGGATTAAAACGCGGGCTGTGCAGGCAGCTGACGGTCGAATATGGTGAGCGCTGGCTGTACGGAAAGACAATCCCTTTGACGTCGGGGTAACCTTCCGAAGCAGCTGGCAAAGTTTTAACTCAATCACTGAAACGGCAGCACCAATGTACACAAGCGCAATGGTTCGATAACCATCCACAAAAACATCGATTAGGCTTGCCGGAAAAATGCGAGGACTTGATTCTTTCGACGACGACGAAGTTCGTGCCTCGGGAACTGCGGCATCTAGTTTTCTGCCTCTGAAGGGTAGTGTCGACGGCGCATAGGTGACGGTGAGCGACGTCGGGAAGATGGAGATCACTGACAAGTGTACCAATATGGGCTTGTTGGTTCATCGTAAATTGGCTTGTAGCATAGCGCAGAAACACACAGGGACAAAGAAGAAGACTGGACGAACACAAGTGCTAACTTTCAACAACGAAAATTTTATTTTCAGGATCGCTAATATATACACACAAAATCACGTGACATGATGACAACTTTTCTTTTAGAAATCATCAACACTTGAAAGAGTTACCCGCCGACCGGGGCACAAAAGTTGACACATTACAAGCAAAAAACGTCAGGGCATGTGTAAATACTCAATTTCTTTGGCGGATAATGACAATGACGGCTTGCTGATACAGTGGTCGCCAGCAGAAAGGATGCGATCTGTTTCTATTATCAACCTTACAGATTCATATTTACTTCTAGCAAGAATGACAGTGGCTACTAGTAGTGGATGGCATGCACACGTTTTGCAGTGAAACGCTAAAAAACCGTCACCTGACACACTTTTCACTTTGTTTCTGTGTTCCCTCAGCCGGTCATTTATGCATCTTCCCGTCTGACCTATGTAACCGTTTCCGCACGAGAGGGGGATGTGATAAACAACGCCAACAGTGCATGCGACAAAATGATCCTTGTGTTTATTATCACAGACCGACGTGGTAGTCAATACTGGATTAGTATTTCTGCACAGGGTGTTCAGCTTGTTTGGAGCTGAAAAGACAACCGTTACGTTTTTTCGTCCTCCTATCTTTTTCAGGCTGTGAGATAACTGGTGGATATAAGGTATTACAGCGGTTCTTCTGTGCTCACGGCCGCTAACTTCCCCGTTTTCGGCGGGAATCTGTACGGCTGAAACGGCGGCGGTTGCTATGGCGATAAGATGCGCAGAACAACGGGGAGACTCAGCCCTTGTGATTACCGACTCTCAATCCACTTGCCGTATGTTTCAGGCTGGGGCAATTCCAAGGACGGCAGTGAGAATCCTAGGGAAACAACTCCTAAATCCACATGCAATACTCTGGTGTCCTGCGCACGCGGGACTTGAGGGCAACGAAAGGGCCGACCGGCTTGCTCGCGAAATGAGCATCCGAGCACCGGTCGCAACCCTCGAGGAAACCCCAACAACTCCACGCGACATCCTCGAAAACCAAAGAGGAAGAACGACAGAAATACAGCCATCCCCATCCGGATCTTACCGGAGAACAAGCGCGAGATTGGCGTCGAGTACAAACACGTACCCTCACTTACAAAGAAACCACCACATAAATCCCACAATATACGCGCGCAGCTGTCCGTGGTGTGGAGAACGGCCAACTCTCGCCCACATTACGTGGGAATGTGAATCGCGGCCCCGAAACATCAATTCTCCCCTTTTGGGGACATTTCGAACGAGGCAGTGGGAGGCGTGGCTTGCTAGCAAGGATCGCGAGAGCCAGCTGGCTCTGCTCGACCAAGCCCAGCGAGCCGCAAAGGCCAGTGGAGCCCTGGACTGAGGACCCCACCCATTTGCCCAGCAACCTTGTAGTAAATAAAACGTTTTTCATCATCATCATCTGTTGGAGCGTTCCTGCTTCAGCAACTTTTCCGCTACTGACACCAACACATACTTACCCCCCGTATTCTAGAACGTTCCTTCACTCAACGCTTCACCTTGACTTGAGAAAGTCGGATGGGAGCGCCGTCTCTAGGCAGAGCAACTAACTGCATATCAGCAATAATCAGCAGCGATTCTTGAGAAGCGCAGCGTCATTTTCAGTCGAGCAGCGGCGCAGCGCTCAACTCTGTCAAGGGAAGGATGAAGTTCGAGTCGAGGAGCGTTTGTGAATACGGGGGTTAGATAACCGGCATCCTCAAGACGTGTTACTTGCTCAAGGAAACTTGCCTTCATTTGGTGAGGGCCGATTTTTAGGGCATTTTTAATGCACAGGTTAGTTATGCCCCTCTTAACCAGCTTGGAATGAGCCGAATGATATTGGAGAACAGATTTGTTGGCTCTCTGGCTGTAGGACCAGCAAGTCAAGTTATTGGTGAACATAAATTGAACATCAAGAAATCGTAGAGCATCATCGACTGGCACTTCAGTCGTCACGTCAAGAGGTTAAAAACACTCGCGAACAATTGTGAACGCATCATCACACTCCTTTTGAAAACATATGCTATTGCAGTCACGAACTACTAAAAAATCGTCAACAAACCTAAAGGCTTTTCTAAAAACTATTACCCCCGTGAGGCGTTCACACATGCCCCTGTCTAACTTCGCTAAAAACAAGTTACTAAGAACTGGAGCCATGCACGAACCGATACAAATGCCGTTTTTCTGTAGATAAGGTTTGTTGTTCCACTGAATAAACGTTGACGATAGGTAAAAACACAGCAATTCTAAAAAGCCCCTTGTAGAAACACTTGTTTCATGTGAAAACCTCACGGCCCCATAACTGTGAATACATTCTTCGACACATTGGAGAAGGTCGCTGTGAGGAATAGAATCATATAAATCTTTGATATCTGCTGAGAAGGCTCTTAGGCCCCTTTCAGCATTACTTTTAAAAAACTCTAGAACTTCATGGGAACTTTTAACGAGAAAGGGGTCACATATGTCAAGAACATTTAACTTTGAAAGCGAATACCGCGCAACTTACTTCCGCCACGTACCTCTCTCAGAAATTATAACACGGAAAGGGACATCGATCTTGTGCGTTTTAGAGCTGAAAAATACCTCCAGTTGCTGCTTATCAGACTTCAGCACTTCTTGTCCTGGGTTTTGAAGACTCAACTTCTTACATATTTGAATCGCTTTTGCTGCTAATTTCGTAGTACCTATGTCTTTACGCTCGTTGAATGCAGCCGATATCGCTTCACCGGCTTTTTCCGAGAAACATTTGTGGGTGAAAACGGCGAAGCCACCCTCTTTATCTACCGGTATGACACACATAGAATTGTTCTTCAAATAGGATTCTACGCGCTTTACAGGCAATTTTGAGGATTGCTGCGTGCAACGTACCAGAGCATCCAGGCCTTCGGAGTTCATCCTCGCGGCATCTTGCTCGGGGATTTTCTTAGATACTTCGCGGACGATGGACAGAAGCTCCGGTTTGCTCCTCTTGGTAGCCTGGGCAAACTTAGGACCGAGGCCAAGCACGCCACAAACACTGCTGGGAAGTTCAAGACCTTCGCAGACGTGGACGTCACACACTACTTTCCGACGGTCCTTGTTCACTTGAACTCGGAGCTGCCTAGCTGAACTTGCCAAAGCAGCTCAGTCATCCGGTCAGCTAAGCACTGGTGTTTCCGCAGAAGATTCCTTGCGACACATGCCTCATACTGATCAAACAACTGCACACTCAGGCAGTCTCTCAGCAGGCGCACCTGTCGAAGTCGCTCGGCTCGTAGAATTTTCAAAATCATTTTTCCATGGCCAAAGGATGGCGTAAAGCCACCAAGCAGGGCCGTGTCCTCCAACGGAAGATGCTTCTTTTCGAATGCAAAAGCCTAGCGCTCTCGCGTAGCTAGTCGTCGTGGCGATCAGTGAGACAAACGACCGGGATCCTGAGGACCACATAGAAAAGAGCCCGTTGTACTAGAAATAAAGTCGACAAGGGTACCAATATGGGCTTGTTGGTTCATCGTAAATTGGCTTGTAGCATAGCGCAGAAACACACAGGGACAAAGAAGAAGACTGGACGAACACAAGTGCTAACTTTCAACAACGAAAATTTTATTTTCAGGATCGCTAATATATACACACCAAAATCACGTGACATGATGACAACTTTTCTTTTAGAAATCATCAACACTTGAAAGAGTTACCCGCCAACCGGGGCACAAAAGATGACACGTTACAAGCAAAAAACGTCAGAGCATGTGTAAATACTCAATTTTTTTGGCGGATAATGACAATGACGGTTTACTGATACAGTGGTCGCCAGCAGAAAGGATGCGATCTGTTTCTATCATCAACCTTACAGATTTATATATACTTCTAGCAAGAATGACAGTGGCTACCAGTAGTGGATGGCATGCACACGTTTTGCAGTGAAACGCTAAAAAACCGTCACCTGACACACTTTTCACTTTGCTTCTGTGTTCCCTCAGCCGGTCATTTATGCATCTTCCCGTCTGACCTATGTAACAGTTTCCGCACGAGAGGGCGACGCGGTAAACAACGCCAACGGTGCATGCGACAAACTGATCCTTGCGTTTCTTATCACAGACCGGCCTGGTAGTCAATACTGGATTAGCATTTCTGCACATGGTGTTCAGCTTGTTTGGAGCTGAAGAGACAACCCTTACGTTTTCTCGTCGTCCTATCTTTTTTCAGGCTGTGAGATAACTGGTGGATATAAGGTATAAAGGTTCTGGGAACATAATATCCATCAAATCTGAGTTTAAACGCTTACGTTTTACAGTACTGAAATATTCGGCCACGGAGCATACGTCTTTCGGCATGCTAAGAGCGAGCTATTTATATGCACCATTTATCGCTGGTGGTACACAGAGCTCAGAGGCGCTTCAACGTGTTCTCGTTATGACGAACGAGATGGCGCGGAGGGCCCACTTAAAAGGTTATCGCCTCGCTCGCTTTTCACCAAAGTTGCAATGCGCGCGCCGCCTACCTTTACCACCTGCACTTGGCCCTACATCGCGTGGTAGCCCATGCGCGCGCGGTTATCTCGTGAGGTGGGTGTTTTGTACGTCTTGTGCTTTCACCGTATAGTCTGCGTTAATATTAAAGCGCGCATGAAGGACACTTTGCTCGCTGCAGCGGTCGCGTTTGCGAAAGTAGTGATCTGGTAGCTAGACGGTCCAAAGTAGGGGCAGTTGGATGTGCATAGTAGGCACTTGCGGCGCACTGCTCATGCACAATTAAGTAACAACAGTGACAGTCATTAGGTTCACGCTCGTCCTGTGCATACTTGTGCGTTCGTTTTGTGCGTCCTTTGTGTTTGAGGAGCACGGTGCAAGTATCGAGCTGCGCCAGTTTTTAGTTCGCGCTCGTCCTGTGTGTGTTTTTTACGTGCGTCCTTTGTGCTTGAGCAGCCCGCTGCAAGTTTCGAGCTGCTTGCCGTTCTACGCGTGACATTCCAATTTGTTGCTGTCGCATTCATTGATTCACCCTTGCGGTAAAATTGTGATTTTTTCGTGTGGTCGCTCTTTTGATGTCGTCACGGACCACCCCGTACTTTGTTGGCTGTGTGTCAAGAATGACAAGGTTGAGAAAAAAAGAGAAGAAGGACGAGGAGAAAAGGGCGCGCGGCGACGCCATCTTGGAGGGTGGGCGCGCGCAGGGAGGAACACAGGAGACGAGACGCGGTGGTCGAGGTGCGGACAGCTGCTGGAAGTACTAGCTGGGTTTCGCCCCAGTCTCCCGCCCGAGCATCGGCCTCGGCGAGCAGGCCTCGGAACGACCACTCACGTTGGGCTGCGAGTCTCCCACCCGAGCATCGGCCTCGGCGAGCAGCGCCCTGCTCTACCACTGCAGGGGCCACTTCAGCCTGCACGCCGTTCAGCACGGACCCGACGTGTCGGCATCACGCCGGAGAGGGCATCCCTACTGACTGGAGGACACGCCGTAACTGTAAGCGCGAGAAAACTAAGCGCAAATAGTAGCGGACGTGAGCCCGAGACATTGACTTTTCTTGATCTTTCTTATTCCTAGTGTGCGGCATATTGTATTTCTTTTTTTGTGAGAAGTTTTCGAACAATGAAGTGGGAGTGGTTGTTGGGGAACATCGGCGTCTAATTCATTTCGCACACCGGGCACGTGCCCCCCCCCCCCCCCACCCGAAAATTTTTTTCGCCATAGCATACATAGCGAAAAATGACGATTTCAAAGGAAGTGCCACCCCCGAAATCAAGGAGGTGCCCCCCCCCCCCCCCGAAAAAAAATTTCTGGCTACGCCCCCTGCAACCACGCATCCGATTTCCCGACTTGGTCCGCTTTTAAGACCGCCGTCGTCGACGTGTTCGGCCGTCCTGCCGTACGTAAGCTGCAAGCCGAACAGCGTTTGCGTGAACGAGCACAGCAGTCCGGCGAGTCCTTCACCAGCTACATCGAGGACATCCTCGACTTGTGCAAGAAAGTGGACGCGAGCATGTCGGAGTCGGACAGAATCACGCATGTTCTCAAAGGCATCGCCGACGATGCCTTCACCATGCTCCTGGCCAAGAACCCTCGCATTGTGGCAGAGGTCATTACGCTGTGCCAAAGTTACGAGGAGCTGCGCCGGCAGCGCTTGATCACCCGTCGACCGCCGTGACGCGACGCTGACCTCGCGGGCTTGTCGGCCGTTTCTGACCACACCACCTTGCTCGCCGAAATCAAGTCGTTCGTGCGTGAGGAAATCGCCCGCCAGGTCTATTTACTGGCTTTCGCTCCACCGCAACATGTCGAACAGCCCTCAACTACACTTCTGCCTCCCCTCCGCCGAGTGATTCAGCAGGAAATCGCGGAGGTCATGCCTGAATACCACCAGCCGCCTCCAGTACCTGCGCCACTAAGCTACGCACAAGTTGTAGCCAGGCCAACCCCCCACCGATCCCTGTGGCTGGCCCGATTAGTTACACCGAGGCCGTCGCCAGACCCAGGCCTTCGACGCAACTGTGCCGCATACATACGCCGACGTCGTCCACGTGCCCCGACTACCGCCCACCATGCAGTCATATCAGCAGCCGCCTCGCCCATCGCGTTCTGCGACATGAATGGGACCCGCGAACCGATGGCGGACTTCCAACAATCTGCTTTGCCTGCGGTTGCCCCGGTCACGTCGCACGCTATTGCAATCACGTGCAGCAGCCTCAGGTCGCATCCAACCATTCCCAGCGAATCGAGCCGCCCTTATTATGACCAACCGCCGCCTATGTCTCCGACGTCCGGCCCCGCACCATCTACACGCCGTTCACAGTCTCCACAACGTCGCTCACTGTCGCCGATGTGGCCACGTCCGCCCGCACGCGACCAGGAAAACTAGTCGTCGCAGTCCACGAGGCAAGGGCTGCGACGCTGTCGAACTGCAAAAGCCCTCAGGGAAGCCCATCTAACGTGATAGACGTGTTTGTGGACGGTGTTCACGCATCTGCCCTTGTAGATACTGGAGCCGCCGTATCCGTCATGGACGCAAAACTTAGCCGATTACATCGCAAAGTGACGACGCCACTTTCCGGGCTCTCCCTCCGTACAGCCAGCGCCCAAAGCATTCACCCTACAGCGGTGTGCACAGCCCGCCTCATGATCCAGGACGTGATGTACGCCGTCGAATTGATCATAATTCCTGCATGCTCTCACGACGTCATCCTGGATGGGAATTTTCTCTCACGCCAAGACGCCGTCATTCATTGCGCACCAGCTGAAATAGAGTTCTCACCATTCGCTGATTTGACGCCGGCCGACAGTCCATCGGCTGCAAGAAAGGTACTTGTCAAAGACGACACCAAAGTGCCGGCAAACTCGTTCACGGCGGTGTCGGTGTACTGCGCCAGTCTTTCCGACACCGTTGCACTCTTCTCGCTATCTGACCGTGTTTTCATGAGGAAAGGCTTGCTGGTTCCTTTCGCGACCGTTCAAGTCACTCAGGGCAGCACCTCTATTTTCGTTACGAACTCATCCCCGTACCAGTGTTACGTTGGTGCGAGGGAAAATGTCTCGGCAGCGTGGAACCCATCGAAGACGCACAAGTTATGGATGAACCCTATGACACGCACTGCCCAAGTTCCAGTACGCTCAGTGCTGTTTCTACATCGGCTTCATCATGCGCTCATGTATTTGGTTCCTCCATTCCCGACAACCTTACGCCGGTCCAGCGTTCCCAGCTTCTGGGCCTGTTGGAAGAATTTCGCTCTTCTTTCGATGTTGCTCAACCTTCACTCGGCCGCACGTCCGCCGTTACGCATCGCATCGACACAGGCGCCCAACCACCACTGCGGCAACGTCCATATCGCGTATCTCCCACAGAACGCCGTGTAATCAACGAGCAAGTCGACGAAATGCTTCGACGCGACGTTATCCGACCCTCTAACAGCCCCTGGGCGTCTCCTGTCGTTCTCGTTGCGAAGAAGGACGGTCCTGTGCGGTTCTGTGTGCGCTACCGACGCCTCAACAAGATCACTCGTAAGGACATGTATCCACTACCGCGAATAGACGACGCGATTGATAGCCTGCAAGGGAACAGAATTCTTTTCATCTCTCGATTTCCGCTCAGGGTACTGGCAAGTACCTATGGCTGGAAGGCGCTCGACCGAAGACCGTCTTTGTCACGCCCGACGGCTTGTACGAATTCAACGTCATGCAATGCGCCCGCCACCTTTGAGCGCATGATGGATACCGTTCTGCGCAACCTGAAATGGCACACGTGCCTGTGCTACCTCGACGACGTCGTCGTTTTCGCTCCGGACTTCTCCACGCATCTTCAACGCCTGCGGCATGTTTTGAAGCGCTTGAGTGACGCCGGTCTGCAGCTGAACCTAAAGAAGTGCCGATTTGCAGCACGGCAGCTGACAATACTCGGCCACGTCGTGTCCAAGGACGGAATTCTCCCCGATCCAGCCAAGCTTCGGGCCGTGACCGAGTTCCCCAAGCCGACGTCCGTCAAGGAACTGCGCAGTATCGTAGGCATGTGTTCCTACTTTCGGCGCTTCATTCGAAACTTCGCGACTATCATATCACCGCTGACGAAGCTCCTCGGAAGTAACGGGCCTCTCCATTCGTGATCGTGAAAGTGCGACGACGCTTTCGCAACGCTCCGTCGTTTGTTGACGTCGCCTCCCATTCTACGCCACTACGACCCAGAGGTACATACGGACGCCAGTGGTGTTGGCCTCGGCGCTGTCCTTGCGCAGCGCAAACCAGGGTTCCCGGAATATGTCGTGGCCTATGCAAGCCGTATGCTTACAAAAGCCGAGACCAATTACACCGTCACGGAGAAAGAATGCCTGGCAATCATCTGGGCCCTTACGAAGTTCCGACCTTATTTGTATGGTCGCCCATTTGATGTCATCACCGACCATCATGCACTGTGCTGGTTGTCGTCATTGAAGGATCCCTCAGGCCGTCTCGCCCGTTGGGCACTTCGCCTGCTAGACTACGACATCCGCGTGCTGTACCGCAACGGACGCCAGCATGTTGACGCCGCCGCCCTGTCGCGCTCTCCCTTGCCTGACGACAATGCCCACAGCTCGGCGTCTCAGCTTGCCGTTTCTTCCATCGACCTGCATACCATCGCTACCGAACAGCGCAAAGATCAATGGATTGCCTCACTGATAGACTTGCTGACTGACCCATCGGCAACACCATCCACTCGGACGTTGCTTCGTCAAGCCCACCATTTCGCCGTTGGCGACGACCTCCTCCACCGGACGCAATTACAACAGTGACGGCCGCCAGTGGCTACTAGTCATACCCCGCAGTCTGCGCTCTGACATATGCGGGTCGTTGCACTCTGATCCGCAATGTGCGCACTCCGGGGTTTCGAAGACTTACCACCGCATTCGCCAACGGTACTTTTGGCGAGGGATGTACCGCTACGTGCAGAAATTCGTTCGCTCTTGCAATAGATTGTCAGCGCCGCAAAACTTCAACGCACCTGTCGCCGGCAGGTCTGCAACCTCTACCTTGCCCTGACCGGCCGTTTGGGCGCGTTGGTATCGATTTGTATGGGCCACTTCCGCTAACGTCGGCTGGTAACCACTGGGCCATCGTCGCTGTAGACCACCTCACGCGATACGCCGAAACCGCCGCCCTCCCCGCGGCTACGGCGCGCGATGTGGCCTCCTTCCTGCTCTAACGATTCATGCTGCGTCACGGTCCACCCCATTAACTGCTCAGTGATCGAGGCCGTGTTTTCCTGTCCGAAGTCGTCGAAGCCGTTCTCAAAGAGTGCAACGTTGTTCACCGCAAAACTGCTGCTTACCACCCGCAGAGGAATGGCCTCACCGAACGCTTCAACCGTAAGCTCGGCGACATGCTCTCCATGTACGTCGCCGCCGATCACACAAATTGGGATGCCATTCTGCCGTTCGTCACCTACGCCTATAATACCGCCCCTCAGAGCACTACTGGTTTTTCACCTTTCTTCCTATTATATGGAAGGCACCCGTCGCACACCATCGACACGATACTTCCATACAAGCCGGATCCATCCGAGTGTGCGCCTATTTCTGACACAGCCAGGCTTGCTGAAGAGTGTCGAGAGCTTGCAAAGACCTTTACTACACATTATAAAGAGCGGCAGAAGAGCATTCGCGCTGACACCAGCACTTCTGCGCCCACGTTCCTCCCTGGAGCGCTCATATGGCTCTCGATCCCTACCACTGCAACTGGCCTCTCTTCAAAACTACTGCCCAAATATGAAGGCCCCTACCGTGTCGTCGAACGCACTTCACCTGTAAACTACCTGATCGAACCCATCGAACCATCTTCGGACATGCGCCGTCGAGGGCGCGACATTGTCAACGTGGAGCGCTTCAAGGGTCTACCATGACCCGCTCATAGTAACCAGCTGGTAGGTCGCCAGGCGGCTCCCTTTTCGTACCCGGGGTAATTGTAGCGAAGCTTTGGAACTAGTGGGTCGTCCTCTCCAGCGCCTTCTAGTGGGTCGCCCTCTTCGAAGAGAAAGAGCAGCTCGTGCTGAGAGTCGGTCCCCGCCTTGACTGTCGCTGTCGTGCATCGTCGACTAGTGCCCGCCAATAAACGTCTTGACACACTATACGGTGGCCACGACGGACGGCGCGGGACTAGCCTATGCCCTAAGGAGCTTCGCCCCTAAAACTAAGAATGCTCGCATGTTTTCCGCACGTAGAAATATTATCATTCTTTAGTAATAATAAATGCAAGTATATATGAACTGCTTACCAAAACAAAAGTTTTGATCTTGCGGATTGCTTTACACCGATCTTCTCGTTAGACTAAGGGACGTTCGAAATGGAAAGCGATCTCAACAACTACGAGAAGTTATCCATAATACTCGGTCGTAGAATCTACGTGAAGGCAACCGAAGCCACTTTACACAGTCGTTTGCTGCGAAATAAGTGCATCCGTCCACACCAACCCTAAATTCAGTTCGAAGCGGGCGTTCAAAACCGCCGCCATGTTTTATGTACACTACATTAACCACGCAAATATGGTAGCGCTAAATGTGAAAAAAAAAACGAAAAAAAAACGTGCGCAGGGTATACGCTACGGGTCCCTTCGCGTACTGCGCATCCACATTTCGATCCCGCTATATCGCTAAACCCGCTGAAAAATAGCTGTCTACTACCCACCGCAGACGCGAAGCGCCATCAAGCTCAGGATTTCGCCATTTGCGTCGAGCTTCTCCACCGACGCAATCGCAGCTCCGAAGGCTGCCAGTGGTTGTTAGTACTACCTCGAAGCCTGCGTTCAGAAGTACGCAGGGCTTTCCACGTCGATCCACAGTGCGCACACCCTGGAATTTTCAACACTAATCAGCGTTTTCGACAGTTGCACTACGGGCAGGTAATGTACCGCTACGTTCAGAAGTTCGTGCGCTCTTGCCCCGATTGCCAGCACCGGAAATTTTAACCCCGCCGCGCGCCAACTGGTCTGCAACCAACCTATATCTTGCCCTAGCAGGCCCTCTGGGCGCGTCGACGTTGATTTTTATGGGCCCCTTCCGATGACAGCTGCTGGAAACCGCTAATTATGGCAGTTGACAACCTCACGCGATACGCTGAGACTGTGGCGCTTTCTGCAGCTACAGCGCGTGACGTTGACTCCTTCCTGCTACGTCGATTTATCCTACGTCACGGGTCACCCCAGGAGCTCCTCAGTGTCCGCGGTCGCGTCTTCTTCACCTAAGCAGTTAAAGCTATTCTTAAAGAATGTCACGTGGTTCATCGCATGACTACAGCGTACCACCCTGAAACCAATCGGCTTGCAGAGGGCTTCAACCACAGGCTCGGCGACATGCTTACATTGTTACCTTGGATCACACAAATTGCGATGCCATTCTACCCATCGTAACTTTCGCGTGCAACGCCGCTACTGAGAGCACCACTGGCTCTTCGCCATATTTTCTATTGTACGGTCGGCACCCATCGAACAATCTTCAGACAATTCTACTTCAGTAGCCAAATTCTACCGAGTAAACACATATATCTGACACAGTGAGGCATGCTGAACAGTGCCCTGACCTCGCACGGGCCTTTACCACTAACGACCAACAGTGCCAGAAGAGCAATCACGGCGACACTACTTCTGCGCCCAGCTTCCTTCCTGGAGCGCTTGTGTGGCTCTCCGTTCCCACCGGTGCACCTGGTCTTTCCTCACTGCCCATGTATGAATGCCGCTATCGAGTCGTCGAACGCGCACCTTCCGTCAACTACTTGACTGACGCCGCCAAACCGTATTCGGACATGCGCCGTCGTGGACGCGACATTGTCAACGTTGAGCTTCTCAAGCCGTACTATGATCCACCACTAATAGCGACACGTCTAATAGTCGTCACTATCAATAGCGACCTATTAATAGTCGTCACCACTAATAGTGACCACTAATAGTGCTAGGTCTCCGGACGTCACCCTATTCGTCCCCGGAGGTAATTGCAGCCAAGAGGAATGAGCGCTCTAGGAAACGTGCACATAGCCGGTGGCACAACTGTGCGGGAGTGAACGAAAGGAATTGGCGTGCTCCGTGCAGCAGCCGACCCATGAGCGGAGCCGTGTCAGGTTGTCAGCGGTGCTTCGAAATGTCGCGTATAAATTGCGGTGTGGTAATCTGTGCCGATCTTGAACAAACTTCTTCCGTTTTCTGCCGCGACCATGCTTCAGAAACCAGCGGGAACACTGGATTAGTGTACGCTGCGTGAAGCAAGTGATTCCGCAGGTACGTTAATGAAGTACATGCTGTAGCTAGTTCACTGTGAATTTAGGCTCCACGCTGTCGTAGTCGCTACTAGCGCGCCCCCCACTGCGTGACTTACTGTTGGCGCCATCTGCCCCTTCGTTCCATCACCTTTATGTTTATGAAGTTCAGTCTTTGTTGTAGTGACGAGCTGGCTGGTCGTCTCTTATCCCGCTCCCGGCTCGCGCCTCGTTACGCCTACCCGTCGATGTACGCCCCCGTCCCGACATGGTGTCAGAAGTGGTGGCAGCTGAAAGAGCTGCATAGATAGGCTACTGCGCATTCCGGAGCAACGCGGAAATGGCGCAGGACGAAACCAAAACGGCGCTTCCTGCAGAGTGTCTCAGCGTCTCTCTCCGACAGCCGGAACCCTTCGACTTTTAGATGTGAAGCATCTTATGGCGAAGTAATCCGGTGGTGGTGGTGGTGGTGGTGGTGGTGGTGGTGGTGGTGTGCCGCGTGCCCACCCTTACTGCGCATGCGCAAACAGTTAAAGAAAAAATAAAAAAACCTCCTCTCCCCCCTCTCTCTCCTCTAGGCATCCCTCCCCATGGCAACCACACCCTCACTGCGCATGCGCCTCCCTTCCTCTCTCCCCTCTTACACTCCCCCCCCTCTCTCCATCCCTGCCCGCGGCGTCTAACTCCCCCCTGCGCATGCGCGTCCCCCCCTCTCCTCTACGCATCCCTGCCCACGGCGTTCACTCCCTGCGCATGCGTGTCACCCCCTCTCTCTTTCCTCTCCTCCGCTTCCCCCTCTCTCGCCTCGCGACGCCGACGCAGGCAGCGTCTGCTAGCGAGTTTCTTGGTTGAAAAAACCGACTGCTCGCGCTGCACAACCGTTCACTGGCCATCCCGTATATATGGCAATGGATCTTGACCTCCAAAGTGGTGCCGGTGGAAGATTTCTCCTGTGCGTTGTTGAACAATAAAAATTCGCAGCGTGCGCGTTAACTAAAAGCGGAGTGCGGGTCTCTGTGTCCAGTCGGAGTCTTCTGTCTCTCATTGCCCATTAGCAGCGATTGGCATGTTCCAGTAGGAAACACTGCTCCATCACTGCGTGCTTTGCGCCTCCCCAGTTTTCTCTCCTGCGCAACGCTGCGATGAGTGCCAGCGTCAACGCCGCCGCCAGTGTAAGCGTTAGCGCCCGCTGCTTCACATCTACACATGGTTCCCTTTAGCGGGAGATGGTGTAATTTTTTCAACGCAGCAAGTTGGCCCTCTTGGAAGTCGCGTTATGAAGATTATGCTGGAGTTTCAGGAATACGGCGAGCCACGTCCGACGTGCAAGTACGTTTTTTCTTATACTGCACGGGACCAGAAGCGCGTCCATTATTGGAATCGTTTTCTCTCGACGAAGCATCGGCGCGTTCCTATGACACTGTGGTCGCGCGCTTCACGGAACACTTCGTTCACCCGGTCAACGAACTGTACGAGTCGTCTCGCTTCCCCAAACAGGCGCAACTACTGCGTGAAAGTGTAAAAGCATACTACGCCAAATTATGCCGGCTCATCAAACGCTGCAATTACCCCTCTGCACTCGCCGAAGGGATACTCGACTCTCAAAACAACTTTGCCGGCGTGTGCGCCTGCACGTGTGTGCGTGTGCGCACCGAATCTCTCACTGAAAGACGCCTTGGTACAAGCCCGCCAAGCCGAGGACGCCGAAAAGGAAAAGGTGGCTCAAGCCAACGTTACTAGAATATTCTAGTAACGTTGGGTCAAGCGAGCTACGTTACCTCGTCGAATATCGAGATTGGCGCTACTCGGCGTTACAGAGCAAATCCTCGCGACAAGCATGGCAACAGCCGTCAAGTCGACGCTTGTTCTTTCTGTGGACGCTCGCCCCAGCCGCGGTCCGAATGCCCGGCACGACACTCACTCCGCAATAAGAATAAGTGCCGTAAATGCGGACATTTTGCAGAAGTTTGCCGCTCACGCAAGTGGCAAGGCAAGCGAAACAAGCTTGCATCCATCCATCTGCAACCGCTCGAGTCGCCAGCAAACGCGAAGTATACATCGACGTCACGGTCGACAACTACACGACTTCGTTCAAAGTGGACTCGGGGGGCAGAGCGATGAATTGGGATATTTAGCATTGCCATTTTTTTGGGCGTGTTGGTAAACAGAACTTGAAAACATAGTCTGTTGTTTCCTTGGAATAAAATTGTTGAAGTTAGCGCACCGTGGTGTCTCTCATGTCCTTGTATTGCTAGCGCTGAATATGTTTTCAAGAATTGGGATAGTTGGTGGTCGTTCATGGTTTCTTTGTTGCGCTGCAGATGACGAGACTAGGATAATAGGACGATAGAGGGACACAAGACAGGTCGGTGCGCAAACCTGTCTTGTGTCCCTGTATCGTCCTATCGTCCTCGTCTCGTCATCTTCAGCGCAACAAAGAAACCATGGACTCGGGAGCAGAGGTTTCAGCAGTGCCACATGACTTTCCCAACCTGCCTTCGAAGCTCGATCTTTTGGATAACCAGCTAACTGGCCCAGGGAACCAGGGATGCGATGCGGGGTTGTTGGTAGCACATTTTCGATAGGTTTTTTTGTAGCGCACATAGACGACGGGACAAAAGGAAGACACATATAGACACTTCCTTTTGTGTGTCTTCCTTTTGTCCCGTCGTCTATGTGCGCTACAAAAAACCAGGGAACCAGCCGATGCGAGTACTTGGCTCTTATACTGCGCAATTCACCTGGCAAGGAAAGACAAACGCTCAACGCCTCTACGTCGTTCAATCATTCACCGTACCGTTATTGGGTTTCCCAGCCTTACAAGCACTCCAAATAGTGAAGTTCCTCGGCGGCGTTGACGCTACCGATGCTCAGACGTCTCAACCACAGCTTCATGCAAACTTGTTTACCGAGCTAGGGACCTTGAAGGAAGAGTACACTATTCGACTGAAACCAGATGGAGTGCCCTTCTTGCTAAGTGCTCCTCGACGCATTCCAATTCCTTTACAAGCAGAAGTCAAAAGTCAACTCGATAAGATGGAAGCTGAGGGAGTTATCCGACGCATTGACAAACCTACACCTTGGTGTGCTGGACTTAGTGGTAGTCCCCGAGTCCTTGGGTGGCTACGGACTTTGCGTAGTCTTGACTCGCCTCAACGAAGTAGTGCTTCGTGAACGGCACATCCTACCAACCCCCCGAGCAGGTCCTCGGTCTACTGGGTAACTCCATGGTCTTAAAGTTAGACGCAACGTCCGGCTCTCACCAAGTGAAGTGTACAGAGGCCTCTCAAGAGCTCACTACATTTGTAACGCCTTTCGGATGTTACTGTTTTTGTCGCCTCCCTTTCGGTATAACTTCCGCCCCTGAGTACTTTCAGAAACGAATGGCACGGATACTAGATGAGCAGGAAGGGGTTGCGAACATGATTGATGACGTCCTGACAAGGGACAAGAAAGAGCATGATCTCTGTCTGCAACAAGTACTTTCTCGCCTAGAGAAGACAGGAGTGACACTCAACTTATCAAAGTGCAAGTTCGGCGTCTCAGAGGTCCCTTTCCTCGGTGTCATCGTTTCGGCGGAAGGCATCAGGCCAGAGCCTGCTAAGCTCGAGGCTCTACGCTCAATGGAGCCGCCCGAAGATGTCGCAGCTGTACACCGTCTCCTTGGCATGGTTAACCATCTGGCTCGGTTCCTCCCCCATATTTCGAACGTTACTGCTCCTCTACGCATCCTCCTGAACAAGAATACAGCTTGGACGTGGCAGCAGGATCAGGAAGCCGGCTTTCAAAAGGTCAAAGAACTTTTTACGTCTAACCGGTGTATGGCAAAGTATCACCCTGCTTTTCCAACAACCATCTCAATGGATGCCAGTTCTTTCAGTTTAGGCGCAGTGGTGCTACAAACTCAACCTTCAGGGCAGCGCAGAACGGCGGCTTTTGCATCCAGATCCATGACTCCTACGGAGCGGCGTTACAGGCAAACACAGAAGGAAGCCTTGGCTGTAACCTGGGCAGTGCAGCGGTTGGACGAGTTTGTGCGTGGTATGAAGTTTGAAGTCGAAACTGACCACCAGGCGCTGGTATCACTGTTTGGAAAAACGGAACTGGACATGCTTCCTCCCCGAATTCAAAGGCTTCGTTTGAAACTGGTGTGTTATCAGTTTTCCGGCCTTTATGTTCCAGGAAGGTTGCTCGCCACCGCCGACACGCTGTCTGGGATACCCCCGAAGAAGTCAAGTCCCATGGACCTTATAGAGCTCTTCGCAGCTCATGCCGTCGCTTGTAGCTCCAAGGTTCTACCGATAAATATAGACGACTTGAAAAAGGTCACAGTTTCGCCGCAAAGGTGAAGCAATGAATGCGATAGCAACACATTGGCATTTCAAGCGAAGAACGGCAAGCAGATCGAAACTTGGAGCGCACTGCTCAAGCGCGAAGGACGCACGAAACATACGCCCAGGTATACACAGGATGAGCGCGAACTAACAAGTCTCACAGTTGTTACTTCACTGTGTGGGAACAGCGCGCTTCTTTCGGAAACGGGGCCTCTGCACACGGCGTCAAACTGGCCCCATCCACCCACCCCTACATAAGCGCGCGCGCGCGCACCCTGGCAAAGGCGACTGCGCCCGTGCAAGTCGGGGTGTTGGGGAGCCAAGGCGTCGCAACGAGTGGGGCGCCGAGCGCACACTTTGCGCTATCTCGCTGGTTTTCTGGTAAGGCAGCGAACACGCTGATATTCTCCCCCGAGATCTCCGTACTGCCAGGAGCGAATGGTGTATATAAATAGCGCGCCGTTAGTATGCAGTAGCATGTGCGCTCTTGTGGCGTAGGGGTTAGCGTCGCGCGCTGCGGAGCGAGAGGTCGCCCGTTCGATTCCGCGCGTCGGAAAGTATTTTTCTGAATCATTTTTCTTCGTGGCTTTTATATATATATATATATATATATATATATATATATATAGGGAGCATGACGCCGACACCGACGGCAAAAATCAGCCGAGAGTGTCCATATAATTGCTATCGCAATAAAAGAGCGCAGAGCTCTGACGGCGAGTGCCAGATTCTGGCCACTTACGTCCAACGAGGTTGGCTTCAGAAAACCAAAATGCCACTTCACCTTACAAGGTATTGCTCAGCTGCCAACGAAATCTCAGTATGTGGTGTAGAGCTGTGCACGGGCTCCGGGTAGCCCGAAAGCCCGAGCCCGGCCCGGCCCGCGGGCCGAGCTCGGGTATACGGATGTCTTCCCAACTCGGGCCCGGGCCGGGCTCGGGCTACTCATCTCGGGCATCGGGTGGGCCGGGCCAGGTGCAAAGCCCGCATCAAACCAAACAAATATAGACGTTGTGCCGGAATAGTTTTCTAGCACTTAGCGATGAGCACACAGATCACCTTTGTGATTATTTATCCATACAATCATGCTCCTGTCCTGCATCATAGATAATAAACTGCTGGATGAACAAGGAGTCTAATTATTCTAAGCTTGTTATGCTTGCGAAAAAGATATGTGCGATTCCGGCTACCAGTGCGAGCAGCGAACGGAACTTCAGTTCGACAGGATATGTGATGCACCGCACTTCACTGAAGTCCGAATCAATGCGCAGCTTGTTATTTTTACAGAACTTGTAATCTGTGTATACGCATTAACATATGTCGTTTGCATATGTTTAACTTTGATATGTTGAATAAAATGCCCCATGATCAAAAAGTGATACCTTGTCTCCGCAGCAAACTTTCATAGCGTCGGGCCGGACCGGGCCCGGAATAGTGTTTTTGTACGTCGGGCCGTGCCGGACGGGCTCAAAGCCCTTTGGGGTCGGGCTCCGGCGGGCCTGCGACGCAGTCAGTGGGCCCGGGCCGGGCTCGGGCTTGAAAATTAGGCCCGTGCACAGCTCTAATGTGGTGGCCTTCCACTTAAAGGCACCTGCATTACCATCCCTCACACCGCGTCCCGGCTCCTATGTTCTTCCCTGCGCGCACCTCTCCGATATGGCGTCGCCGCGCGCTCTTCTCTCGTCTTCCTTTTTCTCTTCTCCTTGCAACTTAGAAGAACGGAGCGTTGGGCGAGTTGGTATTGCATTGTAAATGACATTTAGCGCAAAAGGACACACGAACACGAAAGGAAGAAACCACGAGACTAGCGCAGACTAACAACTGAAAGTTTATTCTCAGAAAAAACACTTATAAAGAAAAAAGCAGACACGTGGTTATGATTACAGGTTGGCGGTTAAATAATCTATCCCAAGTTTATGCAAGTTCACCGATGGCCTTGCCACACATGTCACCGGACTTGTCAATGTAAAAAGCCTCAACAACCTCCTTGCAACTTTGAAATTGTTTATCTTGTCAAAAATCACTTGTTCGTCCTATTCTTTCCTTGACCTTGTCATTCTTGACAATGGCCCCCCCAATTTTCGAGTTTTCGCTTGACGAAAACTTTCTTCACCACTGCCACCAGACACGACACCGCACCGCACCGCACCACACTTCACTGCACGGCACTTCACTTCCCTGCAACAGCACTCTACTCCACAGCATAGCACTTCACTCCCCAGCACAACACTTCACTTCATGGCACATCACTTCACGTCACGGCACATCACGTCCCGGTACATCGTTTCACTGCACTATGTACCCAAACGCGCACAATACTGTCTCGGTGGGTAACCGTCACACGTTAGTGTCAAAGAAAAAAAAACTTTTAAAATCACCACTCATTAAGTGTTACTGCCAGGTTGCCTACATCATCACTCTACCGACAAATCTGCCTCGACGTTGCTCCTATCTAGACTACTCCATAACTGCCCTCTTGTTCTTTTAGCGTGCATCCCTGACACCTTCCACAAGCGTTCACAAAACGCTTGACGTCACTTGGCATGTACGGCCACCAGAACTCTTGTGCAACTGCGCCGATCATCTTCCTCACTCCTTGATGGCCCTCCGAAGCAGCATGTGCACGATTGAGGACTCCTTCGAAAGCTCCACGGCACAGCTAGCTGTCTCTTTTCGCCTCCATTGTGGAACTTGCGTGTTCGCTATAGCAGTCCTTCGACCTTTTCAAACGTGTGCATTGCCCGGCTCTTGTTATCCCGCACCCACGTGCCCTGTCTCTCAAAACATCGTCGCAGCGTGCTGTCCGCTTCCTGCCTCTTTCTCACTTCTGCTGCCGTTATGCCCAATACTGTCGCTGTCTCATCCTGCTTGATGACACCTTGTTCATCCTTGTTGCTAGTAACTCTCTCCACTGCGTATGTTAAATCTTCCCTGGTAGGCCGATTAACCGTTCTCCCGTTCTCTCGTGACGTTGATCCACGACCTTAGAGGGTTGTAACTCTGACCCATCGGCGGATGTTGCAGTGGGCAAGGTGCAGAGGGGATCCGGATCGTCCACTCCTCTGGTGCCTGGCACATTCCCGAGAATGAAGTTCGTAAAGAGGGTGTTTGACTCATCTGGCTTCAATCCATCCACAATAATACGGCGTCAGAACCAATATTCGTGCAACAGGCAATCTTTGTACAGTTCCATCCGCTAATCGTCCCGGCGTTTCTTTGCCCGTTAAGTCCGACTCTGAGACCATGGATTGTCTTACCAGAACAATGTTGGAGCCCGTGTCTCGGAGTACTGACACTACGTCCTTTCAACATCCCCACGACTACTGGCCTAACAGCTTCGGCGTCTTCCGATCGTAAAGACGTAGTGACAGCACATGCCTCTTCCCCATTCGATTCAGCCTGCTCGGTACTGCTCCCAAGACCTTGGCTTCCTTCTGCAACGACGCAAGCCGTCTTAATTTCGGGCCAGGCTTTACAGCTTTCTGTGACATGTCCGCGCCGTCCGCACCGGTCGCATTTCACTGCTGAACTGTGCGTACGACCTAGAGCACAATCTCTGGCTCTGTGCCCTGTCTTATCACAGAGGAAGCATTTGTTCACACTCCTAGTTCGCTCTTTCACCTCTATACCTTTATCATATTTGCCTTTCCCTAGGTTACTTTGCCCATGAGCCTCCAAGTACCGATAGGCATGCTTAGACAGCTCAGCCACCTTCTTCAAGTTGTGCTCTTTCAGGAATACTGCAACTCCCTTCTGACACGACGCGAGGAACTGTTCGGCAATCATTTTATCCCCCAGACCCCCCGAACGTTCTCTCTACGCTAGCTATCTCCAGCCATCGGTCGAAGTAATTCGATATTCCAGCAGCGAACTGCTGGCCTGTCTGATTTTCCTGTGGTTTCGAGTTCCGGAATTTCTCTCGGAAACCCTCCGCAGTTCATCTAAAGCGCTGGAGAAGAGCCTTCTTCACCTTTCGTAATCCAGCGCATCCGCTGTTGGCATCCGGCTAAACACGGCCAACGCCTCTCCCGCAAGACACATGCTCAATCCAGTCGCCCAGTCATTCCTCTGCCATCCTTGCCCGATCGCTCTTCTCTCGAAACGCTGAATGTATGCGTGGAGGTCATCTCTCCTTTCGCTGAAAGGTGCAATTAACTTACGCGGGCTCACTTTCGGTGGCTGTGGTCCCATTTCTGGCCTCTCTGGCACCTCCCCACTTGTGCTTGCGCGCAACTGCAATTTCCTCTCAATCAACTCCTTCTCTAACATTAAGTTCCTGTATGCGCGCTTGTCCGCGGTCTTCACTCTTTCCTCAGCGGCTTTAGCACGTTCTTCATCTTCCTTCGCGGCCTCTCGCGCCTCTGCACGCTCTTCTCGCAGCCTTTTTTGCTCCTCATGAGAGAGCGCCGTTATAGCTGCGGCGTTATAGCTTCGGCAGACAATCCCGCGGCAGTTCCGGCAATCATCAAACGTTGAAATCCATTTCGCGGCTCCAGACAGGCCGAGGTAGGTGACAAAGTTAAAGGGATCCTGGCAGGCTCGCCATTGTCACGCTTACTCGGGTGTCCGGTTCACTCACCTGGCCGTGCGAAATGAATCAGACGCCGATGTTTCCTAACACTCACACTTCATTCTTCGAAAAATTCACACAGAAAAAAATACAATAACACGCACACTACAAGTAAAGGAAATAAAGCAAACTTAATGTCTCGCGCTCAACGTTCGCTACGGTTTCCGTCTAGTTCTAGCGCTCACGGTTCCGGCGTGCCCTCCGGTCAGTTGGGATGCCCTCTCTGTCGTGCGGCCGATACACCGTGTCTGTGCTGAATGGCAGAGTGCAGGCTGAAGCGGCCACTGCAGCGGTAGTCCAGGGCGCTGCTCGCCGAAGCCGATGCTCGGGCGGGAGACTGGGGCGATACCCAGCTAGAACTTCCGCAGCTATCGGCACCTCGAACACCGCGTCCCGGCTCCTATGTTCTTCCCTGCGCGCCTCTCCCCGATTTGGCGTCGCCGCGCACCCTTCTCTCGTCTTCCTTTTTCTCTTCTTCTTGCAACTTTGAAATTGTTTATCTTGTCAAAAATCACTTCTTCCTCCTCTTCGTTCCTTGAACCTTGTCATTATTGACAATCTGCGGACATCACTGCATTAGCCTCCAAGTGCGAACGATGCACCTCAATTCGTGCTAACTCTGCGGAACATCTCATTTCGACACCCCTACCTGGGAACTCCATGGGAAGTGTTGGGACATGAACCTCTGCCATTGCAACGGACAGACTTTCTTAGTTGTCGTGGACTACTACTCGCGATATGCGGAAATAGTGACGCTCAGACGCACTACAGCAGGAGTGATCACAGAGATCCTCAACAGCTTGTTTGCTCGACACGGCATTCGCAGGATCGTTCAGATCTGACAATGGTCCAAAATTTTCCTCGCACGAGATGGCTGCTTTCGCACGGTCGTATGGGTTTCAACTCGTAACAAGCAGTCCTCACTACCCTCAGTCCAATGGGGAAGTGGAGAGAATGGTGCAGACAGTCAAGAACCGTGTTCTCAAAAGCCACAGACCCCTATCTCGGCTCTCCTCGATTATCGAGACACGCCTGGTGTCAGCAGACATTCTCCTGCACAACTGCTAATGGGAAGGCAGTTGAGGACAAGGCTACCAAAGACAGAAGAATTGCTTCAACCAGTGTGGCCAAGGCCAGAACAAGTAGCCGAAAGAGATCAAGTTAACAAAAAGCGTCACGAAAAGGATTTAAATGATCGTCATCGCAGTCGACCTTTGCCACCCCTAGAACCGGGGAACAGAGTTTGGATACGCCCAGATGATTTACGGGCAACAGTACTCAGCCAGGCTCAGCGCCCAAAGCCGTACGTCGTAGAGACAGACGAGGGTACAGTGCGACATAATCGCCGTCACCTTGTGCCGTTCAACAGCACGAATACCCCGAGTGTGACTGAACACCTTTCCGTGCAAGAAAGTGAAGCTAAGTGTTGCGCTCCCTAGCTGCCCTACTGCCGAACAGGCCAGTGAGCAACGAAACGCTGACGGCTGCGATTCCCGTCATTCGCACAAGAAGCCGGTCGTCGGGTTGTTCCACCAGGCCGTTTGGACTTGCAGTATGTGTGTTGTGCCCGTCACTCCGAAAGGAGGGATATGTCGTCATCGCTGCTAGCGCGCTCCCAGTGCATGACTTAATGGGGCCGCAATCTGCCCCTTCGTTACGTAACATTTATGTTAATAAAGTTCAGTCTTCGTTCTGGTCACGAGCTGGCTGGTCGTCTCTGAGCATTCCACTGCACCAATGCGCCTCCAGCGCCACGAGTGGCGACTTGCGGCCACTTCAGTTTCAACTGGCGTGCTAAGAATCGTCGTCTCTCCGTCAGCTACGCCCGCGTTGTATGCAAGTACGTGTGCGCGAAGGTGACAGATTAGATAAAACGGGTAGGCTTTCAGAAAGTTAACAGGTCAGGATTATCTTGGAGCCTCAAACGAAGAGAAAGCGTTTATATTTACGGATTCAATCGTGTTTTCGATGTGACAGAAAGCATGGACGTGCGACAAAGTGTTTTGAAAGGGCGATTCGAGCGGCCAGCCAGCGTAAAGCTCGAAACCTATAGGCCGTCACGGTCGATGTTTGTATGCATTTTTTCTTGTCATTTTTCCTGCTTATAGCTGAGTAAACGATGGCATTTGTGTCTGACATGTGTTAGAAAACCCCTTGTGATGCGCGCAATTAAAGCGTACGGTCAACCGAACTGCACGTGTTGCGTTTAGTAATCCGTGACAGTTCCGCGAAGTTTTCTGTGAAGTAGTTCAGCTCCGTTTCTAACGTTGCTCAGGCTGCATGAGTCCTTCAGTAACTTTGCCACGTGCCAGCTTTGCAAGTGATATCTCAGCTGTCAGGTAGCGCAATGGAACGGCGTGGACGCGGCTTCGCTTATACGCGCAGTGCTCTCAAGAGCAACGGCAGTACAAGGTCAATAAATTTTAAAATTATCGCGGTCCGCGACGCATTTTGCCTGGCAAGAGGGGCTTCTTCCTTACCGCTACTATTTACGAAGTGCGCCACTAGACAAACTGTGATACGGCGGAAAAACAGCAGCGTACGAGGGAGAATTGCTGGATTTGTCGATGGCTTTCAGCCAACGATTTGACTTCAGTCTCGAGATCACGTTGCCGGCTCCCACTCGGTTCCATCAGCACTGTAAAAATATCAGTTAACTAGCATGGAGACTAAATTCGCAGCGAACTAGCGACAGCACGTACTTCATAAATGTACACGCGGGATCACTTAATTGCTTTACGCGGCGTACACTAATCCAGTGTTCCCACCCGTTTCTGAAGCATGGTCACGGTAGAAATCGGCGAAACTTTGTCCAAAGTGCACAGTTCTTATAGTTATTGGCACAGTTTAATATACCGCAATTTATCCGCGACATTTCGAAGCACCGCTAACAACCAGACACAGCCCCGCTCATGGGTCGGCTGCTGCAAGGAGCACGCCAATTCCTTGCGTTAGCTCCCGCACCGCGGCGCCATCGGCTCAGTGCACATTTACTATAAACAAGCCCTAAAACGAGACCGCAACCAGAATAGCTGAGTTACGTGACTTTTTGTAGAGACGCAAGAGTGTAAAAGAGCACTTTTTGAAAATTTGGGTTTTATTGCATGATTTCATAATAATTGGGTTATATTGCATGAATTCATTCATTTGGGAGGTTTGCTGTGAGCACTGATCCCCCCCTCATTCGCTTGCACGGGTGGCTTTTGTTCCTTCCACCTTGGCTAATTACCAAAGTTGATGGGTGCGGCACATATGGATTTCACTTCTTCCTTCCAGTGTCATGCAGCATTACTTACTCAAACTCGCCAAATACATTGTGGTCCTCCAAGGAAAACATCGCGCCGAATTCTTAAACGAATAAGCCTTAATTGATCTCGCGCACAATAGTGCGGCAAAACACGGCTAGGTGGGGCAAAAGACTACTCCCAAGTGGTCCTCTCCTGGTGAGCTTTTAGTTTTGAAGGCACCCCGGGGAGAAAGACAAAGGCAGCTGTATTGCGTTCCAAGCTATTTCATGTTAGAGATACAGGCGTGACTCCGCATTATTGTGATGATGTTGTGGGCTCAGGCCTCGCACACACAAGGATGGCACGACGGACACGAAGGTTTTATTGGGGACACGGGATGGGACTGACGGGCACGTTGAACGAGCACAACACAAATAAAACACACTCGAGTTTAGTGCCTTGCCAGTAGCGTCTATCGTCGCGGCGGTGACACATTCACTGCACGTTGAGCAGCACGACGACGTTGTCGTGGTAGGTCCGGGTATTAGTCGAGACGGCGGCCCAGCACAGTAGAGACTGGGGCGTCGGCCAGCATAGCACAGACCAAGAGCACGGCTCGGCCGCACCGGAACACACCGACGCCAGGTGAATGGTTGTCCCAGGAACCCGAGCCTTGCTTGACGGCACAGCTGGCTTTTCCGGGAACGCGGGTCCCGCCCAGCAGCTCAAGCTAGCACCATGGCCGATCCTCCAGCGCGAGCCCCGCTCATCGGCGTCTTCCTCGGAATATCGCACACACTCGCGTGCAATCAGCCGCGCACTCCGAATAATTCCAATTCCTACCACAATTATCTACTGCGCACGAATCTAGGGCATAATGAATACCGAAACAATAATAGCGTTGCTGAGATAATGCTCACGCATGTGCACGAACAAAAGCTCGCCTACCAGGTGAAAGACTACTTGAAGTTCTAAACATTACAGAATCACTTACTTCGCATAGCCGGGTGTTACCTGCGGGCAAAAATTTCTTGCGAATGATTTTGTGGAGCCACCTTCCTTCAGCATATATTTTTGTCACTGCGAGGAACATAAAAAAAATCTTTTTCCGTCATCTACGCGGTGAGGCAACCGAAGGCATTGAAACCCGGCATACTAGCACGTCATGTTCCAAACGTTCAATTTGAAAACAGAATTACCGCGTTCACTCAACTTCAAGTGCATAAAGTTTCTAGATTGTGTAGCGAAGCTTTGGAACTATACAGTGGGTCATAAGGTCCCTATATATATAAAGGTAGCGACAACTACACGCGCGCCCTCTGGAGGGGTCCAAGGAGCAGCGCTAGCAGACGACGCTCCGCTCGGTCGCGTGCATTCTGCGGACGCCTAAAAGCGCTCTCAGCGCGCGCTTTAATCGGTTAATTATTGCGTTTTGTGGCGTAAGCTGCTTAGGAAACTTCAAACGACAGGGACAACAACTAACGAGTCCGGAGTACGCTAAACATTGAAATAAAAACACGTGCTTTTCCGAAGGGAGCTTCTGAGAAATTTGCCACAGCAGTTGTCATGCAGGGCATTTATATTTTCGTTCTTTGCGTGTTTTCAAATTCAGCGTAACTTGAAGTAGATGTACTGCTTGTTTTCTAGCTCGAAAAATATTGGCAGGTTGTGAACTTATTGGTAATCTCGGAAACCTCTTGATTCACTTAGCGTAGTGTGTAGCGCAAAACATGTGCTATTATTGGTTTCATTGGGTTTGCAAGCGTTCATAAGTATTCCCACGATTAAACGACACTTTTAACTACGCTTATTTTGTTTATAAAGTACTCTAATATGCTTACTTAGGAGAAAGAGTTGCACTGCATGCGTGGAATATCAGCAACTAGAGCGCCTTTCAAGATCTAGGAAATATAGCATGCCCACTATTGTCTCACGCATTTTAATGATTAACTGTTTTTAAAGACGTACATTTATCCAAAGCCGCCTCCCTTTTACTATCCCCGCCGCCTACGTGTCCCGAAGATATAAAGGTATGTGGCAATGTTACCTATAATTATTGAGATCTAACAGGCAATGATGCCAAGGAAAGTATATGGGGTGTTATTCGTTAACAAATGGAATTTCAAATAAATTCGAGGTATGTATGCACCTACAGGACCTAAAACCAGACTACAACGAGAAAAGCTGAGCTAGGTGACATTTTGTAGTGACGCATATGAGTATAAAAGAGCACTTATTGGAAAATTGGGTTTTATTGCATGAATTCATAGCGAAGTTTTTCTTTGGAAGGTTTGTTGTCAATACTGATCACCCCTCATTCGCTTGCAGGGTGGCTTCCGTTCCCTCTGCTTTGGCAAATTAGCAGAGATTCTGGGTGCGGCATATATGGTTTCAGTTTTTTCCTCCCAGTGCCACGCAGTATTACTTACTCGAACTCGCCAAAATCATTGTGGTCCCCCCAGGGAAAACATCACGCGGAATGCTTCAACGAAGAAGCCTTAATTGATCCCGCGCACAGCAGTGCGGCAAAACATGCAAGGTGTGGCAATAAACTAATACAAAATTGTCCTTTCCTTGTGAGCTTGCAGTGTTGAAGCCACCCCAAGGAAAAAAACGAAGGCATGAGTGTATTGGGTTTCGAGCTATTTAATGTTTAGAGATACGGGCGTGAATCTGCGTTGTCTACTGCGCACAAAGCTACAGTATAAAAAATGCTGACAGAATAATAGCCTTGCCGAAATAATGCTCACCTATATGCACGAACAAAAAGCTCGCCGCCAGGCGAAAGGCTGCTTGAAGTTATAAATATTACAAAATCATTTACTTTGCATTGCCGGGTGTTTTCTGTGTGCAAACATTTCTTGCGACTGATTTTGTGGGGCCATACCTTCCTTCAGAATATATTTCTGTCACCGCGAGCAACAGAAAAAAAAAAAAGCTTTTTCTGTCCTCCGCGCGGTGAAACAACCGAGGGCATTTGAGACCCCGCATACTAGCCCGTCGCATTCAATTCAAGCACAGAATTCCCACGTCCACTCAACTTCAAGTAAATAAACGCTTCTAAATTGCAACAACAATGCGACAGAGGCGCGTGAAGTACTTGTTAAATTATCCAACTCCACGCTTGAAAACGCAGTCACCCGTACTTCTCGCCGGCACAGCGCTGCCACCGCTGGACCCTTTGGGCGGGGCGTAGAGGCAAAAAGGTCACATGTCGCCAACCGGCCTATCGCAGGACGCGGCGGCTGGATCAAGACCTTTCGCTACTTTTGAAACATACAGGGACTTTAGTGGGTCATCCTCTCCAGCGCCTTCTAGTGGGTCGCCCTCTTCGACAGGAAAGAGCAGCTCGTGCTGAGAGTCGGTCCCCGCCTTGGCTGTCGCTGTGTGCATCGTCGCAAATAAACGTCTTAACAATTTGGTGGAGAGTGCTGTGCCCTTAAAACAACTTCGACCCGCATTCGATGCCCTTGGAGCTTCGATCCCGTACCATGCCCCAAGACGCCGCTCAGCAAACGCTTCCTCCGGCGCCGACGCCATGTCCCGGTGTCCCCCGCATCCGCGACCCTCCTGTCTTCACCGGCGCGAATGGCACCGACGTCGAGGACTGGCTCGCCATTTACGAACGCGTGAGCATCCCCAATAAATGGGACGAGGCAGGCAAACTCAGCAACCTGGTTTTCTACCTCGCGGATGTAGCCGGCATGTGGTACAACAACCACGCATCCGATATCCCGACTTGGTCTGCTTTTAAGACCGCCGTCGTCGACGTGTTCGGCCGTCCTGCCGTTCGTAAGCTGCAAGCCGAACAGCGTTTGCGTGAACGAGCACAGCAGTCCGGCGAGTCCTTCACTAGCTACATTGAGGACATCCTTTGACTTGTGCAAGAAAGTGGACGCGAGCATGTCGGAGTCTGACAGGATCACGCATGTTCTCAAAGGCATCGACGACGATGCCTTCACCATGCTCCTGGCCAAGAACCCTCGCACTGTGGCAGAGGTCATTACGCTGTGCCAAAGCTACGAGGAGCTGCGCCGGCAGCGCTTGATGACCCGTCGACCGCCGTCACGCGACGCTAATCTCGCGGGCTTGTCGGTCGTTTCTGAACACACAACTTTGCTCGCCGAAATCAAGTCATTCGTGCGTGAGGAAATTGCCCGCCAGGTCTCTTTACTGGCTTTCGCTCTACCGCAACATGTTGTACAGCCGTCAACTACACTCCTGCCTCCCCCTCCGCCAAGCGATTCAGCAGGAAATCGCGGAGGTCATTCCTGAATACCACCAGCCGCCTCCAGTACCTGCGCCACTAAGCTACGCACAAGTTGTAGCCAGGCCGCCCCCCACCGATTCCTGTGGCTGGCCCGCTTAGTTACACCGAAGCCGTCGCCAGACCCCAGACCTTCGACGCAAATGCCCCGCATACATACGCCGACGTCGTCCACGTGCCACGAATGCCGCCCACCATGCAGTCATATCAGCAGCCGCCTCCCCCATCGCGTTCTGCGACATGGATGGGACCCGCGAACCGATGGCGCACTTCCGAAAACCGCCCCATCTGCTTTGCCTGCGGTTGCGCCGGTCACGTCGCACGCTATTGCAATCGCGTGCAGCAGCCTCGGGTCTCGTCCAACCTTCCCAGCCAATCGAGCCACCCTTATTATGACCAATCGCCGCCTATATCGCCGACGTCCCGCCCCACACCATCTCCACGCCGTTCACAGTCTCCGCGACGTCGCTCACTGTCGCCGATGCGGCCACGTCCGCCCGCACGCGACCAGGAAAACTAGTCGTCGCAGTCCACGAGGCAAGCGCTGCGACGCTGTCGAACTGCGAAAGCCCTCAGAGAAGCCCATCGAACGTGATAGACGTGTTTGTGGACGGTGTTCGCGCATCTGCCCTTGTAGATACTGGCGCCGCCGTATCCGTCATGGACGCAAAACTTAGCCGATTACTGCGCAAAGTGACGACGCCACTTTCCGGGCTCTCCCTCCGTACAGCTAGCGCCCAAAACATTCACCCTACAGCGGCGTGCACAGCCCGCCTCATGATTCGGGACGCGATGTTCGCCGTCGAACTGATCACACTTCCTGCATGCTCTCACGACGTCATCCTAGGATGGGATTTTCTCTCCCGCCACGACGCCGTCATTCAATGCGCACCAGCTGAAATAGAGCTCTCACCATTCGCTGATTTGACGCCGCCCGACAGTCCATCGGTTCCAAGCAAGGTACTCGTCAAAGACGACACCAAAGTGCCTGCAAACTCATCAACGGCGGTGTCGGTCTACTGCGCCAGTCTCTCCGACACCGTTGCACTCCTCTCGCCATCTGACCGTGTTTTCATGAGGAAAGGATTGCTGGTTCCTTTCGCGACCGTGCAAGTCATTCACGGCAGCACCTCTATTTTTGTTATGAACTCATCGCCGTACAGTGTTACGTTGGTGCGGGGGGGAATGTCTCGGCAGCGTGGAACCCATCGAAGACGCACAAGTTATGGATGAACCCTATGGCACTAACTACCCAACTTCCAGTACGCTCAGTGCTGTTTCTATATCTGCTTCATCATCCGCTGATGTATTTGGTTCCTCCATTCCCGACAACCTTACGCCGGTCCAGCGTTCCCAGCTTCTGGGCCTGTTGGAAGAATTTCGCTCTTCTTTCGATGTCGCTCAACCTTCTCTCGGCCGCACGTCCGCCGTTACGCATCGCATGGACACAGGCGCCCAACCGCCACTGCGGCAACGTCCATATCGCGTATCTCCCAAAGAACGCCGTGTAATCAACGAGCAAGTCGACGACGTGCTTCGACGCGATGTTATTCGACCCTCTAACAGCCCCTGGGCGTCTCCTGTCGTTCTCGTTGCGAAGAAGGACGGTTCTGTGCGGTTCTGTGTGGACTACCGATGCCTCAACAAGATCACTCGTAAGGACGTGTATCCACTACCGCGAATAGACGACGCGATTGACAGCCTGTAAGGAGCAGAATTCTTTTCATCTCTCGATTTGCGCTCAGGGTACTGGCAAGTACCTATGGCTGAGGACGCCCGACCGAAGACCACCTTTGTCGCGCCCGACGGCTTGTACGAATTCAACGTCATGCCGTTTGGGCTGTGCAATGCGCCCGCCACCTTTGAGCGCATGATGGATACCGTTCTGCGCAACCTGAGATGGCACACGTGCCTGTGCTACCTCGACGATGTCGTCGTTTTCGCTCCGGACTTCTCCACGCATCTTCAACGCCTGCGGCATGTTTTGACGCGCTTGAGTGACGCCGGTCTGCAACTGAACCTAAAGGGTGCCGATTTGCAGCACGGCAGCTGACAATACTCGGCTACGTCGTGTCCAAGGACGGAATTCTCCCCGATCCAGCCAAGCTTCGGGTCGTGACCGAGTTCCCCAAGCCGACGTCCGTCAAGGAACTGCGCAGTTTCGTAGGACTGTGTTCCTTCTTTCGGCGCTTCATTCGAAACTTCGCGACTATCATATCGCCGCTGACGAAGCTCCTCGGAAGTAACGGGCCTCTCCATTCGTGGTCTCCAAAGTGCGACGACGCTTTTGCAACGCTCCGTCGTTTGTTGACGTCGCCTCCCATACTACGCCACTACGACCCTACGGCCCCTACATAGGTACATACGGACGGCAGTGGTGTTGGCCTCGGCGCTGTCCTTGCGCAGCGCAAACCAGGGTTCCCGGAATACGTTGTGGCGTATGCAAGCCGTACGCTTTCAAAAGCCGAGACCAATTACACCGTCACGGAGAAAGAATGCCTGGCAATCATCTGGGCCCTTACGAAGTTCCGACCTTATTTTTATGGTCACCCATTTGATGTCGTCACCGACCATCACGCACTGTGCTGGTTGTCGTCATTGAAGGATCCATCAGGTCGTCTCGCGCGTTGGGCGCTTCGCCTACAAGACTACGACATCCGCGTGCTGTACCGCAACGGACGCCAGCATGCTGACGCCAACGCCCTGTCGCGCTCTTCCTTGCCTGACGACAATGCCCACAGCTCAGCGTCTCCTTTTCCGTTTCTTCCATCGACCTACGTACCATCGCTACCGAACAGCGCAAGGATCAATGAATTGCCTCACTGATAGACTTGCTGACTGATCCATCGGCAACACCATCCACTCGCGCGTTCCGTCGTCAAGCCCACCATTTCGCCGTTCGCGACGACCTCCTCCACCGACGCAATTACAACGGTGACGGCCGCCAGTGGCTACTAGTCATACCCCGCAGTCTGCGCTCTGACATATGCGAGTCGTTCCACTCTGATCCGCAATGTGCGCACTCCGGGATATCGAAGACTTACCACCGCATTCGCCAACGGTACTTTTGGCGAGGGATGTACCGCTACGTGCAGAAATTCGTTCGCTCCTGCATAAATTGTCAGCGCCGCAAAACTTCAACGCACCTGTCGCCGGCAGATGTGCAACCTCTACCTTGCCCTGACAGGCCGTTTGGGCACGTTGGTATCGATTTGTATGCGCCACTTCCGCCAACGTCGGCTGGTAACCGTTGGGCCATCGTCGCTGTAGACCACCTCGCGCGATACGCCGAAACCGCCGCCCTCCCCGCGGTACAGCGCGCCATGTGGCTTCCTTCCTGCTCCACCGATTCATGCTACGTCACGGTCCACCCCAGGAACTGCTTAGTGATCGAGGCCGTGTATTCCTGTCCGAAGTCGTCGAAGCCATTCTCAAAGAGTGCAACGTTGTTCACCGCAAAACTGCTGCTTACCACCCGCAGACGAATGGCCTCACCGAACGCTTCAACCATACGCTCGGCGACATGCTCTCCATGTACGTCACCGCCGATCACACAAATTAGGATGCCATTCTGCCGTTCGTCACCTATGCCTATAATACCGCCCCTCAGATCACTACTGGTTTTTCGCCTTTCTTCTTATTATATGGAAGGCACCCGTCGCACACCATCGACACGATACTTCCATACTAGCCGGATCCATCTGAGTGTGCGCCTATTTCTAACACAGCCAGACTTGCTGAAGAGTGTCGAGAGCTTGCAAAGACCTTTACTACACATGATCAAGAGCGGCAGAAGAGCATTCGCGCTGACACCAGCACTTCTGCGCCTACGTTCCTCCCTGGAGCGCTCGTATGGCTCTCGATCCCTGCCACGGCAACTGGCCTCTCTTCAAAACTACTACCCAAATACGAAGGCTTCTACCGTGTCGTCGAACGCACTTCCCCTGTAAACTACCTGATGGAACCCATCGAACCACCTTCGGACATGCGCCGTCGAGGGCGCGACATTGTCAACGTGGAGCGCCTCAAGGTCTACCATGACCCGCTCATAGTAACCAGCTGTTAGGTCACCAGGCGGCTCCCTTTTCGTACCCGGGGTAATCGTAGCGAAGCTTTGGAACTATACAGTGGGTCATCCTCTCCAGCGCCTTCTAGTGGGTCGCCCTCTTCGACGAGAAAGAGCAGCTCGTGCTGAGAGTCTGTCCCCGTCTTGGCTGTCGCTGTGTGCATCGTCGCCAATAAACGTCTTAACAATTACAACAATGCGACAGAGGCGCGTGAATCATGGTCACGCAATACTTGGTAAAATTTTCCAACTCCACTCTTGATAACGAAGTCATCGGTACCTCTCGCCGGCACTGCGCTGCCATCGCTGGACCCTTTGGGCGGGGCGCGGAGGCAAAAAGGTCACGTGTCGCCAACCGGCCTATCGCAGGGCGCGGCGGCTGGATGAAGACCTTTTGCTACTTTTGAAAGCTAGAGGGACTTTACCTCAACTGCCCCGTGACGCCATTTGGCTACAAAAAAGTGTTTCACACCCGCTGCCTTGGCTGCGGATGGCGCTGGCCAACACTCCCAGGTATTAGGCACGCATAAATTCCCTGCAGAAATGTGCGCGAGGAGAAGATACATACGTCGATGTGGAGACGCGCTGGAGTAGGTTTCGGGAGCTTGACATGGTAATGTTTGGAAGGTGGGTGGCTCTCTGGGCTGCTACGTCACAATAGTCACCGGGGTTACAGCGGCCTTAATCGCACCTGTTGTCTTCGTCACCCTCTTGCATGGTCTGTTTAGCGGCGGGAAGTCGGCACAGCAGCTGCAATCCTTGTTGCTTGTCCCTAGCTCGACTGGACATGATGGCATTGAGGTCTTTTTCGTGGCATAGACTTTCTCATGACTCGGAGACATCTTTTGCATTAATGCAGTTGCGCCTCCACCAGTTGTAAAGTTGTTGAGGCGTTGAAAATATCATAATCCCAGGCGTTAGCGGAAGACCGATCTCTTTACTAGCGATCATTTGCGTAAAGCAAAAAATACTTAGCGGGCTGTAGTAGCGGAAGTGTGATCGACGGTCGTGATAATCTCCTAAACGCGTGGACCTTTACGCCTGCTTCGCTGTATCTTCCAACCTTAACGCTACAGATCGTGTAAGCTCCAACTTTTAAAAAGCTCTTCGTGTCGTGTAGCAATTAAGCACTTTCGTCAACAACAACCCAGAACGATCGCATACGTTCAAGGCACGGCATGCGCGAAGCATTAACCAGTCCAAACCGGTCACAAGTGAGATAGAGAAACAGGTACCTGGCCAATATTGACACTCTGCGACATGGTGAATACAAAACACATACTACCTGGACTGTTCAGTTGGACGATTGGCATTTGAACCTGAAACACACGTAAAAGTACTATCAGTGCTCTGAGTGCACCGACAAAATAAATATCTGTCATTTCCGTTAAGTGAACTAAGTTTCAGCTATATGCTAAGAAAACGCCTGCACATATATCAGACGAAGGAAGAAAAGCTATATAGTAGCTCGACTTGCCGGAAATGATCAAGACGACACTGTGTGCTAGTGCTTATTTCTAAGTACTTGTCAATGCCCCATTTTCCCAAAGGCATGTATACCCCGCTGAATAGTTCCGCGAATTCTTTCATCTAGCCGCTCCCCGCAGCCCACTTTTCATGACGCCCACTCTCCTTGCCGACCGCGGCAGAACGGCGCGGGGAAGCGACGAGCCACCATACTTACGCCATCTCTGAGCAGCACGCGCGGGGTTTGCATAATCACGGCTACTGATGCCTGGCATTCAAGGCGTAAACTGGTTGCGTGGATGGGGCGCTGTTGCGTGCTTCATTGCTGACACCGTAGCTCTAAAGGAGTACAATCGTTCCGAGCTCCACACCCCCTCCCTCCCACCCCCATCCCTAAAAAAGAGGAGGCTCTGCATTCGAAATATTAGGGCCAACAAGTGGAGGCCGACCGACCTACTCAAAGCTGTACGAGGTAATTGCGCAGTTCACTTGAATATTGCTAGCTGGTAACGTATATTGAAGCATCGCAGCCATTGACCAAAATTATGATTAGGTATGCGTTGCAGTACTTTCTTGCTCACGAGCTTTGAAAATCATTTTGAAACGCTGAAAAAAAGAGTTCTCGGATTCCCGTATTTTTTAAAAATGTGTGCAGCTTGCATTGGTGGTGCCAGGCTGGAACCATGGCGCGGTTCCAGCCTTGTTCGTTGTGCTGTTACAGCCTAGTGGTGCGAGGATGGAAATTTCCACTCTCGAAGGCAACAAGGGCGCACGCGGAGCGCTCTCGTACTGCTTGTTTCACTTCAATGGAATATTACGTCGATTATTATGCTACGTCGAATATTATGAAGTTACGTCTCGGCTCATAGCTGAATCGTGCCGCTCGCTGGAGTTGCGGGACGAATACAGCGCCTCGGCAAGAGCAGACACGGTGGGCGGGCCCAAGCCTTGCCGTGGGCACCTGTCAATCAGAGTACTGGACACGCGAGCTCGGCTTCAAACTCGTTCACTGTGAAAAAGCCCCAGTTCAACTCGTGACTGCAATAGTGCCACTGGGACCGTCAAGCGTTTCATGCGGCTCGGACGCTCATTAGCGGCTTCTTCCAGGTTTTTACGTGACTCAACTTCAACTCAGTCTACTCGGTCAGGTGACTTTGTGTCCGAGTGAAGACTGCCTCAGCTCGGTAACAATTTTCATAGTATTAGTTAAGCTGGTCTAATTAGCAAGATTATAATGAACATATTATTCAATATACGGTCTCTTAATTAGTATGGTTTGAATTACCACGACCCTAATTAGCTGAGGCCTAGTTAGTGACGCTTAATTAACATGATGCTAATTACCATAGTCATAATTAAAACACTCTCAATGAACAAGTTCTTGATTAGTATTGTCATGATTAGGTTCGTGTTTATTAGCCCGGTTCTAAATAGCTCGGACTTAGCACGACACGGCTTCATTAACACGGTCTTAATTACGTGGTCTTAATTCACGTAGTTATAGGAAGACGTGGCTTTGAAAGCTCGCTCTTAGCATGATTTGCTTAATTTGGCTTGGTCATGGCATATCCTGACTTAATTAGCTGGGTCTAATGCCCAGCTGAATAGCTAATCAGCTGGGCGCACGTGTTCGGGGAGCGCGTAGAAGAAGGGGACGAAGGTAGCGCGGCATGGCTGAGCAACGTGCTAGAATGCATAGGCCAACCATGATGATTATACACGTGGCCTTGGCGATTAGCTCCGTCCTTGGTGCTGTAAGGCGCTCGGCAGGACCGAATCTTAGAGGCCACGGTGCTGATTCTAAAGGATACTTAGCGCATGTTTTAAACGCTTGAAAATGACTTTAAATAGCCCGTACCTCTAAAAATATCGTTAGTAAAAATTTTTGACATTATTCTTGCGTTGGTGCACTTCTTCACTCAGGGGAACGACAAACAAATCAAAGATGCCTATAGTTTGAAGACGCCGGCCAACTTTATCGGCCACCCTTGACGTAACGCCGCGTTCCGTCGTAGCCAATGGAACGGGGGGGCGCGCGTAGGCCTGGATTTGACTATTCATACTGCTAGCTTGTTGAAAAGGGGAAGCTCGAAGGGATTCCGAGTTTCGCCGAACTCAGACCACCCTGCATAGCACCCCTGTTGCGCGACCCGGGGTTTAAGGGATCTTCAAAGAGCAGTGAGGCACAAAGAGAGTGGCAATTGCAGGAGCCGCGTCATCGTCCTCTTCCTGTTCTCTCGCTTCCCTTGGTTTCCTGTGGCAGTGGCACATTGTGACAATATACACATACCAAACTAAAACAAATCGGGAAATTTTGACACTCTTTCCCTGAATGACACTCCTTCCCTGAACTCTCTGAAACTCTCTGATAAGACCTTTCTTTTTTTCGGGGAAGGGCTCATGAGCAATATTTACGTGGTGCGAATGAACTCGAAATTTTATGCTCAAGATGTTTTCCTCCCGGTAGTACATTTTTGTGGTGTTTCGGTACAATAAATGGTGCACTTTTCTAGCACATGTTTTCAACATACGAGTGTTGCAAAAGCCAGCCTGTAATCGCCGAGCACACACAGTAGCATTCGATTTTGTTTCATTTCAACGTGACGTTCATGCCGGCCCTATAGCAGTGGCGGATCGACCACATCGAAGAGCCACACTAAATGCACAGTTACGAACTTTTAGAAATGACTTACCAGTGGCGGGGATTCGTTGAGTGTGAAATTCCGCTGAAAGAAAGAATCCCGTAAGTAATCTTCGACAGCTACCGAAAGAAAGACAGCTGAAAGTAAACCTTTCTTTCTACACCGAACAAGCCACACAACCGGAAATGTGTCATGAAAATTTCAATAGGACATACTTGACCTTCCTGAAAAAACTCCACTGCACAAAATAAACGTCCCTGGAAAGCCTCTAGCAGCAAGCAATTTAAAAAAAGGTTGCGTTAGGTGTGACCAGGTTCAATGTCATCAAGAATGCTGTGACCACGCATGCGCTAGCCTGCTCTGCCTATGTACAAATACATCGGCATCACTGAATAAAACCTTCTTTCATTTCCTGCTGCTCGGCTATTCACACGGTGTCAGAAGTGGGGGCGGTGGTCCGTTGGATACCACCGAACGTCGGCAATTAATGAACGCAGGGATCGGCTGCAAACAACCGTTGTAGGAATGGCGTCAACACTGCTGCAGCCACCGAGACCACTTGACACTGCTGGGGACACGTTTTACAGCTGGGCCGTATGGAAACGTGAGTTTGACCCTTTTTTGCTACGGCGACGAGACTGAGCCAGCAGCCTAAGTTCAAGCCGCAACTTTTTTGATAACAATAGGCGAAGACGCGAGAAGAACGTACTATACTTTCAAGTTCGACAGCGAAGATGAGAAGAAGGAGCTCGGAAATACTATAGCAAAGTTCGAGGTGCATTTGAAGCCGTCTGAGAATCTAACCTTTAACGAATTCCAATTTGCCTACAGGGATCAACAAGAGGGAGAGTCGTTTAATGACTGGCTCACGGAACTGCGAACTCTCGCGAGAAGATGCGAATTCAGTGAGCTTGAGGACCGGATGATGCGGAGCAGAATAATCCTCGGCATCAACGATAAAGATTTCTAGCAAAAGCTTCTCTCGGAAAACCCCGCGTTTTCAAAAGCAGTAGAAAGTTGCCGCGCAAGGGAAGAAGCAAAATAACAACTACGAGAAAAATGAGAGCCAGAACCAACTACCCGACAATCGCCGCCATCAAACAGACTACAACGCCTTGCCCGCGCTGCGGTCTTGAAAGACACCAAAATGGAAAATGTGCGGCTCAGGGCAAACGTTGTGACAACTGCGGCAGACATAATCATTTCGCTCGTGTGTGCCGTAAGCCAAAGCAAACATCAAGATCAACCTCACGCGAAGTGAAGCAGGTTGTTTTAGAAACTGAAGAATAGTTTCTACAATCACTAAAAGCGTATGCTATCTCCAATGAGGACCGTTGGCCGGCCGAAATTGTCATCGCAGACTCGGCGGTCGATTGCAAGATTCATACGGGAGCTAACTGCTGCATCATGCCTGAGGCGACGCTACGGAAACTAACTACACAGCCGGCCCACCCATGCTTGACTACTTTGCGCGCTTTTTTCGGCCACAAGCAAGCAGCCTTGCTGAAAATCACTTTACCGACATCGCACAAGGCTCAGACGTGTCTAGTGGAATTTTTCATCGTACCTCAGTCCGTGCCGGGGACAGTGAGTGGCAGTGTTGCCGAACGCTTAGGACTGAGATCCCGTGTACGCTTGGTCGACGCCCTGTCAAGCCAGGACCCAAGCGCCGGCTTCGATGATGTATTCCAAGGCCTCGGCGAACTGAAGGGTGTTACGTACCACATCGTGCCAGGAGCACGAGGCAGTGTCAAGCCAGGTTACCTATGCTAAGTCCCGATATAGCTACTTTGCCGTGGCAAGTAGTCGGAGTCGACCTTTTCTACCATGAAGGCGATGAGTACCTTGTTATGGTGCTCATCGCCTTCATGGTAGAAAAGGTCGACTCCGACTACTTGCCCCGACAAAGTAGGTATATCGGGACTCAGCATAGGTAACCTGGCATTCCTGACCTTCCCATAACGTTTCTCGTTCATTTCCAGGCTCGTATTGAGAATGACGAAGCTTGTTTCTTTTGTGAATACCATTTACTCATCTGAATGCGCATGAATATTTTCAGCACTTAGTGGTGGAGCCAGGGGCGGGAGCATCACCTCGGCAAATCTTCCACTCCGGCCTCCTTTCCTCCATCCCGTGACTTGAGGCGTACAAAACTTGGCTCGTGTATGCATTTTGCGCATTCAAACACTAGAAGAAATCCGGTTGTGTATGCATGTGAAACGTGTGTAAAGTAAGCAGGACTTACTTTGAAAGTGGATCGCGCTCATTGTGAAAATGTATTTTAAAAATCGCGCTTTAACCCACAAACGAGACCGTTACTACCGCTCGTCACAGGCCGCGCCGCAACCTTTGCAATGGTTGCAGATTGTTCTGTTGAGACTACGCACAGGAAACGAGTAACCCAGTTTATTATTGAGCTAATGCGAGCAGCAGCAAAATTCCCCATCTCCCGCTAAAGGGAACCATGTGTGGATGCGAAGCAGCGGGGAGATAATTAGCTTGAGCGGGAGGAACGTCGCCGCTCTCATTTCACGGCAGCGGTCCGGGCCCTCATCGCGGCGCTGCACAGGAGAGAGAATGAGGCGCGTGCGCTCCGTCATTTTCCATACCGCGGAACTACCGTGCCGCACCCAGCGGAGTATGCAGCTGTCACACCACCTGTCGTGCGCGGCCGCTCCGTACAGGATTCCTAGAGGAAAGGACGGGGGGGGACCGTAGGAGAGAGAGGGGGGAGGGGACGTGCATGCGCTGTGGGGGGTGTGGGACGCGGGAGCCGCTCCGTAGAGTAGAGGATTCCTAGAGGAGACAGGGGGGAAAGGACGCGCATGCGCTGTGGGGATGTGGGACGCCGCTCCGTAGAGTAGATGATCCCTAGAGGAGAGAAAGGGGGGTAAGCGTAGGAGAGGATAGGGGAGGGGACGCGGGGGGCCGCTCCGTAGAGTAGAGGATTCCTAGAGGAGAGAAAGGGGGTGAGCGTAGGAGAGAGAGGGGGGAGGGGACACGCATGTGCTGTGGGACGCGGGAAGGGGGGGATGGACTAAGCCCCCCTCCAAACACATGCAAGCAAGATCAAGGAATGGGGTCAACCTGGGCGACAGACACCACCTGCCTAGCCATTGATAAGCAGTCTCTCTGTGCTCTCGGCCATGACTCAAGGAATGGGGTCAACCTGGGCGACAGACACCACCTGCCTAGCCATTACTAAGCAGCCTCTCTGTGCTCTCGGCCATGACTCTGATGATTGTAGTAGGGTTGACGGCCTTCATATTACTACAGTGTTCTGGTTCGCATTATGGGTGCTTCCCTACTTCATGAAGGTGGCCGGACGCGGGACACGGGACGCGGGACGGGGGGACGGGGGACGCGGGACGGACAGAGCCCCGAGCATAAGATGCTTCGTATCTAAAAATGCACAGGCATTGAGGGCTTGGTTTCACCAGCTATGCAAACAAAAAAAGATTATTTTCAGTACATCGCGTATAATATGGCTCAAATAGATGAAATAGCGTTGCAGGGCTCGTCTTCTTGTTCCAGTATTTTACTGTCTGGGAGAAAGCAAAACCAGAAAAAAAACAATAATGACTTGAGCAGGGTTGCCGTTGGGTGGACTTGAAAAGGAGCCAGAACTCAAGCCAAAAGTAGCCAAAAGTAGCCATGCCATTCAATATTATCGCCAAATTTGTAGCCAAGTGGAACAGAAGCGGTATTACGAGCAGATTCTTTAGTACTGATAAATAAATAATACCATTTTGAATAAGTAAGAGCATAGAAAGCCACCGATAAGTTGGAAATTATTTAAGTGATCGAATTAGGATAAATTAATGACGCGTGCGTATATTTTATGTAGAAAATATGAGTTTTTGCCAGACACAAAGTTACATTAGAATATTTCAGCCAGCAAGTCAGAAGGAACATGTAAAGTTGAAACAGATTTTCGTTGAAGCTGCAGACCAAATTCTAGTTGTAGATGAACAGGCCAGCTAAATTTTGTTGCAGATGTTTGTTTTCCCAAGTTTACACGAGAACACGCACTGCGCATCAGAATTATTCGTAAAACTTGCGCGTAGCATTACAATAGATGGCGGGAAGCTTGAGCACCGAGCTGGCCACGGTCACCATGCACGCAACTTCGCCGCTCCGTATTTGGAGACGCGCCAAGCGTCGCGTAAGGGTGCCTCGATGCGCACCAGCCTACTGGTGGGTGGAGGACGACCGAGCGAATCGCTGAAGCGAGAGACAAGCTTAAAAACAATGTGTTTCGTCTGCAAAAATGACAGAAAATGGCTACTTAATGCGCCAAATCAGCACTTTAAAAGTAGCCAGAAAGTAACCATGGCGCCAACTGCAAATTTTTGTCGCCAGGCGGGGTCGAGAAGTAGCCAATTTGGCGCAAAGTAGCCACAAACGGCAACCCTGGACTTGAGACACCTACAGCATCGTTAGCACTCTGCGTACCCTCCTGCGTGCACACTCTGACCTCAAAATCATGGCCATCTGCCACATCACCATCATCAGCTTGACTACGCCCACTGCAGGGCAAAGGCCTCTCCCACGTTCCGCCAATCATCCCGGTCTCGTGCTTTCTGCAGCCACGTTATACCTGCAAACTTCTAAATCTCATCTGCCCACCTAATTTTGTGTCTCCCCCTCACGCATTTGCCTTCTCTTGGAATCCAGTCAGTTACCCTTAATGACCAGCGGTTATCCTGCCGACGAGCTACGTGCCGGGCCCATGTCCATTTCTTCTTCTTGATTTCAACTATGATATTCCTAACCCTCGTTTGTTCCCTGACCCACTCTGCTCTCTTCCTGTCTCTTAAGGTTACACCTATCATTTTCCTTTCCATCGTTCGCTGCGTCGTCCTCAATTTCAGTTGAACCCTCTTTGTAAGTCTCCAGGTTTCTGCCCCATAGGTAAGTACCGGTAAGATGCAGCTGTTATATACCTTCCTCTTGAGGGATAGTGGTAGACTACCATGCATGATGTGAGAATGCTTGCCGAATGTGCTCCATCCCATCCTTATTCTTCTAGTTATTTCACTCTCATGGTTCGGCTCCGCGGTTACTACCTGTTCTAAGTAGGCGTATTCCTTTACAACTTCCAGCGTCTCGCCACCTATCGCAAAGCGCTGTTCTCTGCCGATATTGTTCCACATTACTTTAGTTTTATGCATATTATTTTCAGACCTACTCTTCTGCTTTCCGTATCCAGTTCAGTAATCATGAGCTGTAATTCGTTCCCTGAGTTACTCATCAATGCAATGTCATCAGCGAATCACAGGTTACTAAGCTCCCTCCATTAACTCTAATCCCTAAGTCTTCCCAATCTAGGGCCCTGAAAACCTCCTGTAAACACGCGGTGAATAGCATTGGAGAGATCGCGTCTCCCTACCTTACACCCTTCTTTATTGGGATTCTGTCGCTTTCTTTACGGAGGACTATGGTGGCTGTGGATACGCTGTAGATTTCTTCCAGTATGTTTATATAGGCTTCGTCGATGCCCTGATTCCGCAGTGCCTGCATGAGAGCTCATATCTTCACCGAATCAAATGCCTTCTCGTAATCTATGAAGGCTATGTATAGGGGTTGGTTGTATTCCGCGCATTTCTCTGTCACCTGATTGATAGTATGAATATGGTCTATTGTTGAGCAGCCTGTACGAAATCCTGCTTGGTCCTTTGGTTGATTGAAGACTAATGTCGTATTAATTCTATTAGCAATTATTTTTGTAAATAGCTTGTAGACAACGGACAGTAAGCTGATCGGCCTGTATTTTTTCACGTCCTTGACGTCCCCTTTCTTACAGATTAAGATGATATTGGCATTCTTCCAAGATTTTGGTATCCTCCCTGTCAAGAGACACTTCGTATACAAGGTGGCCAGTTTTTCTAACACAATTTCTCCACCCATAGGCGTGTGCACGAGGGGGGGGCAGAGGGGGCGCCCCCCCCCCCCTAGTCACCTAAGAAGGGGGGCGCAAAGTCTGTCCCCATACATTGACTTAATAGGGAAGGGGGGGCGCTGCGACGAGCCTTCGCCCCCCCCCCCTGAAGGGGAACCCTGCGCACGCCTATGTCTCCACCGTCTTTCCACAGGTCTGATGTTACCTGATCCTCACCAGAGGCTTTGCCTCTTTGCATTTCCTCTAGGGCTTTATTTACTTCTCCTGTCAATACTGGTGGGATGTCAGATTCCTCTAGGCTATTACTGCTTCTTACGTTATGATCCTGATTGTCTCGGCTGCTGTACAGATCTCCGTAGAACTCCTCCGCTACCTCAACTATTCTATCCATATTGGTAGTGACTTTGCCTTTTTTGTCCCATAATGCATACATCTGATTTTTGCCTATGCACAGTTTGGCTTCACAGGTTTGAGGATTCTTCCGTTCTTGAGAGCATGCTCAATTCTCTCCATGCTACACCTTCTTATGTCGGCTACCTTACGCCTATTGATTAACTTCGAAAGCTCCGCCAGCTCTATTTTGTCTGTTGCACTTGAGGCTCTCATGGTTTGGCGCTTGTTAATGAGGTTTTTCGTCTCCTGGGATAGCTTGCCAGTGTCCTGTCTAATGACTGTAAACCCCCGACTTCCATTGTACACTCCTTAATGATACTAGTCAGATTATCAATCATTGTGTCAACGCTAAGGTTGCTTTCCTCGGTTAGAGCCGCGTATCTATTCTGAAGTGAAACTGTGAATTCCAGTACTTTCTCTCTCAGCGCTAGTTCATTCATTGGCTTCTTGCGTATCAGTGTCTGCCGTTCGTTCCTCAAGTCTAGGCGAATTCGAGATCTTACAATTCTATCGTCACTGCATCGGATCTTAACTACTTCTACATCCTGTACAATGCCCGGGTGGGTACACATTATGACGTCTAGTTCATTTTTAATTTCGTCATTAGAACTCCTGCACGTCCACTTACGGTTAGCCCGTTTTCTGTAGAATGTATTCAAGATCCATAAATTATTGCGTTCTGCGAACTCTACTAGTAACTCCCCTCTTGCGTTTCTAGAGCCAATGCCATATTCCCCCCACTGCATGGTCTCCAACCTGCTTCTTGCCTACCTTGGCATAAAATTCGCCCATCAGTACAGTATACGGTGTCTTTACCTTACTCATTGCTGATTCTACGTCTTCGTAGAAGCGTTCAACCAATTGATCATCATGGCTGGATGTAGGCGCGTAGGCCTGTACCACATTCGTCTTCTACCTCTTATTACACTTAATTACGATCATTGCCATCCTCTCACTAATGCTATAGTATTCGTCTATATTGCCAGCTATATTTTTATGAATAAGGAACCCCACCCCCGTTCTATTTTGTCAGCTAAGCCACGATAGCATAGGACGTGTCCGTTCTTCAGCACTGTATAAGCCTCATGAAAGGGAAAGTAGATGTGTCCTCCTAACCTCACTGAGCCCTATTACATCCCATTTGACACCCTGTAATTCCTCGAATAGCATAGCTAGACTCGCCTCACTAGATAGTTAAACGTAGCCATGTTCAGATTCCAATGGCGGCCTGTCCGGACCCAGAGATTCTTAGCACCCTCCGCTGCGTCGCAGGCCTCACCGCCGCCTTGGTCAGTTGCTTCGCAGCCGCTGGGGACTGAGGGCCGAGGGTTAATTGGTGTATTCATGTGGTAGGTAGTGGCCAATTGTACTGCACCAGGGTGGCCAATCCTGCTCTGGTGAGGGAGTGCATTGACGGCTGCGGTCGCCACTGAGGCCACACCCCAGGCCTTTTTACGCAATTTCATCATCACGCGGATATTTTTTTTAAATCTGGTTGGGAATTGTCCGGCACCTGGAGTCGTACCACGGACCTCTTGCATGCGAGGCTGATGCTCTACCTCTACGCCATCGCTGCACACTTTGCCAGTCATTTGGCGCGCGTGACGGTGCAAGTTGTAGCGAGCGCGGGTCAAGAAACCACCGTCAACTTATCGGCCTACCGCTGCAACGCAGCCGGCGAATTGCGGCAGCAGCTGATTTCGTTCGCTCAAACCACGGCTGAGAGCAGCACGGTCGCGGCGCGCGAATGGGCTAGTCACATGGCTTTTTTTTTTGTATTTCGCGGGCTTTTTTTTTTGTAGCTTGGAAAAAGTGGTACACGTGAGACTTTCTTTCTCGTGGGAGTTTCTGAAGATGCTCTCGAGCTTTCCAAGTCCCATTTCTTGCCTAAAGTCAATATTTATTAAATTTAGTTAAATAATCTTAATTAACAAATTGATTCATTACAGAACAAAAAAAATTGCCTGTAGTGCGCAAGCTGGCTGTCAGCAATATGCAATTGATTTCACTCCCATGCCTCTAATATTGTATTTTTTAACCCTTGGCTAACGATAGCTGGAACACCTGGTATAATAAAACGTACGAAGAGGAACAGGGAGTGCGTAACGAGTGTTGACGTCCATTGAGTCTATTCCCTATGTTCTCCAAACTGTAATAGACCCCGTTCGAAGAGTTTTGCGTCCGCCCTTTGCATCCCACCAGTACACATATGCGGACATAACATATCGTAGTGGGTTTAGGCTAGCCAACGTATTGCCTTAAAAATGGGTTTCAAACGTTGGTATTACTTCAGCATTTAATAAAAACACTATATGTGTCCACTTCTGTGAATAAACAGCGGTACATGCACACAGAAGATTCTTCTCAAGTCGCCTGTAGAGGTGTATGCCTACATTTTTTTTTATAAGTTCACTGTAAATTCGTAAGAGTTCTTAAATTATTCGGCTTTATCCGAGGAAAGGAAGGGTTTATCTTGTTTTTTTTTTTGTCAGTTTTGTTGCACTGTGCAACGATCCAAGTTTTCAAAGCTTGAGTTTTCGCGGCGGCGTCCACGTTTGTGTACGCCAGGCATACCAGGCATAAGAAGCTGATAGAACGCCGAATGGTATAGGGCCCACTTTGTTGCCGTGAAGCTCTGCACAAAACATTATCTGTGATATAGCTAAATTGTGTTTAGAATTTATTTGCTATATTCGGGACGTGGATTAAGTGATGAAGACGTACATGCCGTAATTTTCGACCTGACTAGCGGAAGCGAAGGTTCCCGTTTGGAGAGCACCGACAGTTAGCCCGTTGAAGCAGAGCTGTGGGCAAGCAAATAGGCCTTGAATGGTGATAATGATGGTGATGATGAAAGCGTTGAACATGAGCATTAAGGCATTGATGATGTCGATAACAGCAATGATGATGAAAGTGTTGAATCACAGTCGTTAGCAAGCAGCCACGGGAACGTTTTTGATGCTGATAATATAATGATGAACGCGTTGAACTGATGATGAAGGTCTTGAGTATGGTACGTAGCGTTGATGATAATGATTAATGCATTTTGAAACAGACTTGTCGCTCGGAAGGTTCCCATGTATAATGAAGAATGATGATGGACATAGTGCAACTGGAGTTCTTAGCGTCAACATATGTGGACTCTTCTTGTTTTCTTATAGAACTAAAGCTAAATGTTCCTGACCTTCTGTTTATTCCCACTTTTGTATGTGTTGTTACTACATATACGGAAGAAAATATTTTATTACGCAACTGAGTTGGTTCTGGGAAACATAGGGTTAGGACCTCCTATACCTGGGACACGCTTTTCGCGAAACCTAAAGAAAGCACACCGCGGACGATCAGTGGGGTCATCTACAAGTACGATGCGAGGATTGCGAAGCGGCATAACTATATTGGCGAAACCGGCAGGAAAGGGCCACGGAAAGTAACGATTGCTGAAGTCAACCATGCAAAGTCTTCTTAAACGGAGCTTGCTTGAACACTGCTGGACATGGCGTTGCTTTGACCTAAAGTAAAGTAGATAGGTGGGCGAGTTGGAACTGACTTCATAATGAAAACTATGCGTGATGGGACGGAGCAGCAAAGAAGAGGACACTACACAGGACTATGCTGTATAAGAACTAGTGCTGTTACACAGCGCTAGTCCTGTGTGGTGTCCTCTCTTTGTGCTCCGTCCCGTGCGCTGAAAAGTTTTCATTTTGACCTAAACTATGCTACAACGCTGGGTCATGAACGAAAGCGAGGGGGGGGGGGCGGTTGTCTGGATGGATGGATGGATGGATGAAAGAACTTTGATTAGGGTCCAATATTCGGCATCTGAATTCAGCATCTAAAATGGGGTTGCTTGGACCCGTGTAGGCCTAATCCAGGAGGGGGCGGTTGCTGTGTGTCCTCGACGGATAGGTACCTATTCACTAGCTGCGCAATGACTTCTGACTTCGATGAATCATTCTGTGCCCCGTGCAGAATTGTGCTTAACGTGTTGCGCTGATTTCGATTTCGTGTTGGCTTTCGTCTAGTAGGTGCTTGAGCAAATTCCAGGTTCCTCGTTTTCTCATTCGGCCATCTATGGAGTTGCAGACCTCATCCCACTGTTGCTTGGAGAGAGGGTTTTGCAGTGCTCTTCTATCGCTCGATTGATTTCGGCAATTTTCTTTCGCAGCCTACGGTTTAGTCTCTGGCCCTTCCATCGTTTAAGTAGGGATTGTTTAGCTTGTATGAGATGCGCTAGTCGGCTGTCCATCTTTTCGATCGGGAGATCCGTGAGCACCTCTTTAGTAGCGGCACCAAGATCCTCCCTTAGCTGTGGAGTCCATTGTTCCAGATTCACTTCTCCAATTACCCTTTCCTTCCTGATTTTATGAAATTCATCCCAGACTATGATACGAAATTTGCGCAGTCTCTTCTGCCTAATTAGTAAGTCGATCCTTAATATATTATGATCACTACCAAAGTCTTGGTTCAAGTTAGCCCAGGTGGGTTCCGTAGCGTTGCGCACAAAAGTGAGGTCCGGAGTTGTGTCTCAACATGTCGATGTGCCACATGTAGTCGGAAGTGCTAGAAACGTGGTTAATTCGCCACGCCGCATCGGCTTGCAACAGCGATTGCGGCCCGCTACCGAACGTCTGTAAGGACATGTGTGACTAATTAACTGATCGACGTCCGCTCATTTCACCCTCTTTCTTTCTTTCTTTTTTTTTTTTTTTGATAGGAGGCAAAATGTCTGTTATTTTGTCAATAATTGTTGTGTCACAGTCGGAGTAGGCCTTTAGTTACAAGGAAATACGGCGCTTCTGGATTTCAGCCTTTCGCGCTGCACTTTTCTAGCCACCTGTCAAACACGATTAGGTCAGGCCCTCGGACGAAGAAATGCTTCACCGGCACACCAAGAACAGAGCGAGAAGCTCAAGTGACAAAAAGGGTACACATGCCCCCCCCCCCCCCCAAAAAAAAGGGGGGGGGGCGTGAACTTAGCGAGCTGTTCAGGTACAACTTGATTGATTTACGACATGTAGTTTACAAGTCAGCTCTGAACACAGTCTTCTGCAGGGAAGACATTTGTCTTAGCGACCTCTTCTCCTGAACTGCGAAGGCAACCCTATTTATTGGAAAGTTGAAAGCTGAGAGGATATGGTTAAGAAGTAACTTCGAAAAAGTGAAAGGCGTTTAACATTGGCCTTTTGCTGTTGGATAATTGTTTATAAAAACAAAAGTAACTGTAACGTTATTTTCCGTTACAGTTACTGTGTAAAAAATTAACAGTGTTACAGTTACAAGTTCCTCTGATTTAAAGAAAAACTTAAAACCTAAAAGTAACTAGTTACTGTTACAAGTTACTGAAAAAAGTAACTAGTTACTGGTAATGCGTTACTAGTAACTAGTTACTGCCTAAGACTGTATCGTATGCCGCTATCGCTTGGCGTAACACAGGCAAAACCACGAATAGCATAGCCAGCTGAAGGATAGTGAGCGCGCTCGCGCCAAGGAGCAGCCTTCTTCCTCTTGTTCTTCGGGCGCCTTCGTAATGATATTAAGCGTGGAACACTTTAGGGGTCCGGGCTGTCGTAATGCTGTCGTCGCTTGGCGTAACGTAGGCGAAACCACATATAAAAATTGAAAGAGACAGGAGGCAAGCAAGAAATAGAAAGAGAGAAAGGGAAGAAATAGTAAGAAAAATAAAAAGAGCAAGAAAGAGAAAGAAATAGGAATTTGGAGAAGAAGAAACAAATAGAAATAACGAGAGAAAAAAGACAAAAAAGAACGGATACAGAGAAAATAAGAAAGAGAGCAGGAAGGAAAGAGAAAACCGAAGAGAAACAAAGAAAGCTGCCCAACTCCGCGCTTCCATCAGGCTTGGCGCCACTAGTGCGAAGCTGCCTTAATTTTTGTTTTTAAAGCACTGTTGTAAAACTTGGCACCAAACACCTCACTTCATTGTGTACCACAGCCTAATCTAAGGTAAACATGATAGTCGCTACGAGGGCGGTGAGTGCCGGGTTTCCCTTGCCTCTTTCCACTCCATCCTTGTGAGTGCGCTCTTTTACTCACATGACATGATGATACTTCCGACTAAATATTTAGATGCACAACAATGCGACACAAGATGAGGGTAGTTAAGAACATTTACTCCTTTGCGGTTTCCATTTATTGTTGCGTCATATTTCATGTAATTTATTTTAGCCTTAATCGCACAAACCTTTGCAGAGAGGAATCGGGTACATAAAAATAACTAAAAAGCGTACAAAAATAACAACAAATGAATGACTACAATGTTTATGAAGATTCCATGTTAGGCTGATTCCATTTATTCAATGTACGTGCGCTGAGAAACACATAAGACAAAATTAAAAAAAAAAGCCGGGTGTGCCTTGCACTAGCGGAGCCTGGAGCTTGGCACCACTTCGTATGGAGAGGACCAGCTAGGAACCCGTCAGCTCCGCTGTGTCTTTAGCCTTGCTCCACTAGTGCAAGGCACACCCGGCTTTTTTTTAGGGGCGAAGCTCCTAAGGGTGTGGGTCTGTCCCTCCTCTGTAGTTGTCGTAGTAGTAGTAGCCACGTATAGTGGAATGTACCCACTCCACGTGATAAAGATGACGCAGTATAGTGGAATGTACCCACTACACGTGATAACGATGAAGTATAAGCGCATTCCAGTATAGTGGAATGTACCCACTACACGTGATGACGATGACGCAGTATAGTGGAATGTACCCACTACATGTGATAACGATGAAGCGCGTTCCAGTATAGTGAAATGTACCTACTACACGTGATAACGATGACGATGACGCTGATGACCATGAAGTACGATCAGGTTAATACGGCAGTCTGGAATACGAGCTCAACAGCATAATTTTTGAAGTCTAAATTTGATGTATTACTTATTATTGACATTTCTTCTCTTCTTTCTTTTTTTTTCTTCTTATAATATTATTTAACCATTTAACATTTTTCGAATAACCTTTTAAGTTTCAACAACGCATTCTTGGCCCATCCCCCCAGAGTGGGTACGTGCCATAGATCAATAGGAAAACCAAACCAAACCAAATAAGCGCGTTCCAGACCACACATTCTCTTTCTGCCATGGATGAAAACGATCGAGCTTCGCCCACTCATCATCATTCACTTCGTGGATATGGCGTGATTTTTTTTTAATTTTGTCTGATGTGTTTCTCATCGCACCTACATTGAAAGTGCAAAGTGCATTGAAAGTGCAGCACAGTCGCCTTTCACCGTTTCAGCCGTACTACGCCGCGGACTACTACTGTACACGAAAATATACCCAGCTTGCAGGTTTTGGGGGGATGATGCTCTAGTGGCTTCAATCTAACCGGGATGTACCGGAGTATATATATTAATTTACCACCATTTTACTCCGGTGGGCGATGGACGGAGGAAAACTAATTCCCTGATTATGCTCCGGTGGATGCTCCGCAAATACTGCAGCGCAACGCTCAGCGGCTTTCTTTGCAGTGTGGTAGCGCTCCTCCTTTCCAGTGACGGTGCGGCCCCCGCACTACAGGTGTCTCGTTAACAATGCGTAGGCCGACAGGCAACAATGAAGCGTGACAACCCCACAATAATTTTTGAAAAAGCTTTTATGGTGTTTTTGCGCCTTCACAGGCAAAAGGACAACGACCAGGAAAGGAAGAAGTTTGGCGTACTGCCTTACCGTATTTGCATACCATATTCCCGTAACTTGCTAAAACTCTCTATTGGCTGCTGGAGAAGTGACGTAGACAGCCTGGCCGGGCGGCCGGTTCCCAGAAGGCAACATGGCGCAAGCCAAGCCACCCGAATCGAAGCGCAGCGAGGATTGTGAGAAGCCTTCAGCCGCGTTCGGGGAAAGGAAATCGTTTTGTGCACTTTGTGGACATCACAAGCGACTGCAAGCGTCAACGAAGGTTGTCATCAACAGAAGGGAGTTGTGGCATCCTTAATCGTGTGACGGTTCCGTGCAGCGAACGACACATTGTGATCTCGCGAGTGGTGAACGATCCGGCGGTTGCTGGTGTGGCGCAAAACTGGTGACTGAGCTCTTCTTAAATTATCTGTGTTATTTTTGTCAAAATGTGCTAAACTTTGGGAATGTTGTGTTCATAACCAAACAGGTTATCTAGACTAGGCTAGCTTTAGAAGATGGCAGTAAAAACTTCAGCGGAAATTCTGAAAATGCGTTGTTTGGACCACGTGTTTCTTTTTTTTTTCTTGAAAGAATGCTGACATGAATTTTAAATATTTTTGGGTTGTTGCTCTAAATGAAAACGCGGTCGTCGAGAACCCTAAAAAGGGTGCCGCGGTGCTTGGGAACGCATTGAATGCATTTTTAACACCGCTACCTTAAACAGCAATTTCGGTTTCGGTATCGAGAAGGTGGCTTCGCAGTGACGTGTCAAGAAAGGTCTAACGTCACGGGAAGACTGCAACTCGCGACATAATAGTAACAGCTGCTTGTTTGCTGTCAGTCGCGTATACATGTCCACATCTCACTTCTTCTGAAGAAACGATGAAACGCGTAATAACGAAGGGTACAGGGATGCCTGCGGCTAAAATTAGCGGAGGAAAGCAGCACCGCGTTGCTGCGCAGAAGCAACGTGGTTTTGATATCTGACAAGCCTTTATAATCGCAATGGTAAATGCAATGGAAATTGACTGCGACGCAAGCTTGTTTTAGAAGTTGGACAATCACGCCTTCTGGGAAACGAACAATATCCTTGAGCGGCTACGTCATATCAAAAGTGCACGTCACCACAGAGCAGTTTGGATTCACACAGCGGTGCGCCCCTTGCAGCTGCTGTCCGGACGAGTTTTTAAGCGTGCAGAACTCCGATATTGTGTTCACGTAGATTTGTGGCATCACAGCAGGATCCGATGACCATTCGACGCTGCATTCCGAAGAAAACGGCCACATTTTCTCGGTCCGAAAGCTTCACCAACTACTGCTGCCCAGTCTCTCCTTGAATTCCCATTATAGCGGCGCTAGCAGATGATTACATGACTGTGCCTAGCACGAAGTAGCGGACGCACCTAGTGTTGCTGAAGCACAAAAGCATTAGGAATATCCCCTATTGCTTTGAGGCATTTTAAAACGCATAACGCTATGCACAGAATCTCGATACATCATTCCCGTATGCTCAGAACTTCCGAATAATCGGAATTTCCCATAGAGACATCGGTATCATCCCCGAACGTGCATGTGTGCAAACTACGATATGTCAAGCATGCTTTCACTTTTAGATAATCACTTGCTGTAATACAGCGCTTGGCATCCCCAATTATAACAATGACGACAATAGTGATGGCCCGAATTGTTTCTTTCTAATCGATGAAGGGTTAATCGGTGGCCGATTTGGTCATTAATCGATTGATCGTTACCGATGAAAGTTTTTCATCGATTAATCTATGAATGTACATTTCTGATGGGTGCTTTCAAAAACGCTGAAGCACTGTTACTTATTTATTTATTTATTTATTTATTTATTTATTTATTTATTTATTTATTTATTTATAGTACATCTATAATTTATGGCTACAGCAGGAGTGGAAAAGCTATACAAGGGCATTAAGGCAACAAGCATAATTCCATGAAATACAGCCACTTTGTTAGTCAATTTATTTCCAACGAGCATGTTTAAATACCTGTTTGAGGTATATTGGAGTAAAAGCAGCAGAAAGCAGCTTGAAGAAAACACAGAGCGCACTGATCAGACAACACATAATTAAAGTGTCATCAGGAAAACCGGTGATAATCAGTACATTGCGGTTATAATAAAAGAACAATGTGATGCATTTATGTTTACTGTATATTTAGCTGTTAGAAAAACGGCAGTCTTTCAAAAAGTACTGCATTGCATCATAAAAATAGACCTTATGGAAAATCTGCTGCCATGTAGCGGCCACCGTGTGCACTTCCGCCATGTTGAAGGCTAAGTGCGCCCCGCATGTGCACACACGGAGCGTGCGTATCAACGTGTGGCGGCTGACAGGAACGGCGATGCGGACATCTTTCTGTGTTGCTCAGATTGGGGAATTTGAGCAGCTGAAAAGAAGGTTTGCAGGAAACTAACCTCCACGTTATTAGATTTCCTCGCGGCCGATGCGAAGCAGCTGGTCGTTCCGTTGTTCCGGCTGCTGCTTACGACGAACGCTTTGTTTACGTTCGCCAATCTTAATAAATGTGGTTGTGACAGCATCAGCGCTCATCAGAGAACGCTGTTTCGTGTCACGTCGGAACGAGAGTTTTCGCGCCGTGCGCTGGCAGGCACAGAAATACCGGCTTCCTTTACGAGCTTCAAAGCTGCATCACAGCTACTTGCGCATGCCTGCACTGCTGTTGACGTCATTACTTTGTTAAATACATTGTGGTAACAATTAAATGTTATACCGGTGTCACACGAGCACCTTTGATCGTGATCAGCGCCAGTCCGTATCGGACTTACTGATCGCGATCAACAATGGCCGCTGCTACACAGTCCAAACTAATCCAGAAGGGTTGTAAGGCGGGCTAGTTGGTATAGATTCATATTGAAATGTTGGCAGCGCTTGTTTGTGTCCTCTTTCTGTGTCCCGTCAGTTTGCGCTGCCAATATTTCAATATCAAACTAATACGTATCGCACTTGGCGCAGACGTGCGTCAAGCCGCGATGTGGGAGTCATATCGCGATCGTCTTGATCCCTATATCAAAAGGGACCGTGCAGCAACACCTCATCTGGATCGAGCCTAATCCGGGTTAGCCCGGATCGCGATCGAAAGAGACCGTGTGACACCGCTATTTGACAAAAGGAAAGAAGTGGAAATTTAAGGCGCTCGTTTTTCTTTGACACAACATTAATGAGAATAACAGACAATGATTCCAAGGAAAGTATATAAGATGTTATTGGTAGTAATTTTAATGTAAATGGGAAGAAATAAAAGTGGACGAAAAGATAACTTGCCGCTGGCAGGGACAGAATGTGCGACCCTCGAATAACGCACACGAGTCGGGTGTTTTGAAGGCCCACCCATTACAAGGCGCTCGAATATTTCTTCGCCTGCTGCCTTAGGGACCCGTAGTGGGCCCTTCGCTGATTCGCAAAAGGAACAATTATGATGTAGTGGGCAACTAACAATTGTACTTGCAGTAGGCATTGTAGGATAGCTTGAAACGGCCAATGTTACGCGCCCAGTCGTTCGTTTCCTTACGGCACGGTTAAGGGCATGCGCCGAGAACCGAAGCAAGGCTAGTGAAGGCCACGCGCACGGTGCCAGACTGCGCTATCCCGTTCTACTCTTGAAGGCGAAGCTCAAGCGTCCTCCAAGTGCCACACTTTCGTTTCTTCTTCTCCTCATCATCATGGCTCATACCCAATGCAGGGGATTGGCCGAGTAGTAAGTGAATTTTTATTTCATGATGGGCTCTTTGTTTCCTTTCTCTTTTCGCTTGTGTCAGTCTTTTCCCTGACTTATCTTCCTTTGTGATTAATGTATCGCTACACCGTCTATGAAAAATTCGGAGCCCTAACCCTACGGTGAATCGGTGCAAGCGAAGCTCCGCGTGTGCGTGCTTGAATTACTAGTTTTCCTTCTTTCTTTCTCTCTTTCTTTCTTCCGCATTGCACACTGCTCCCTCCTAGCCTTTTCCTTCCTACATGGCTCGAAAACGCACCCACGTGCTCAGCAGAGCAACGCATCTATCGCAACGGGCAGCAACGCAGGTCATGCGTGAAACAATGAAATTCAACAGCGAAAGGCACCAATGAAATGTGGCACCGCGAAATGACAAGTGACCTCGACAAAAGAGCGGAGCACCATATAGAAGCGGCTGATCGTCGACTAGCCTACGAACGAGAGAGCAGCAATTATTGAAAAACGGTGCACACAAATGCGCGTGGGGCCGGCGCACCTTTGACAGACGAATTTGCGTGCACCGGCATTTCCGTGCACTCGCCCAGTCAATGTTTTCGCAAACCTAGCCGCTGCTACCTAGATCTCACACTCAAGAAGCTTCGCTTACAACTCCTTGTTAATGACGCCTGCATTCAAGATCGCATTGCCACTTCGTTGTTACCAGCAGCCATGATATGCTATGGGAAACGGACATTACGTTATGTCGAGCGAAATCACGTAGTGACGAACATAAGATGACTTATGTTGTAACGGATATATGGGGAATAATATAGGGAATTAAATACGAACTTTGGTCGGTAACGCTTATTTTCAGTGACATTTATTTTTCTTTTATAACGAAACCGAAAACGCGAGAGCTGCCACGATGTCGACTTTCACGAAGAAATATTTGGTTCACGCGGGGCTCAAAACTCGAAAGGTAGCATAGAAAGTAAAAGAAACATTGAAATACAATTCATAAACACCTTTTTTTAATGGGGATATAACTAGTGGTGTGCTAATATTCGTAAAATTTCGAATGACGAATCGAATAGCGTTCTGTCCGATTCGCTACTCGATTCGAATAACATATCCGAAATGCCGAATAATTTTCGAATATTTTTCGTATAATCAGCCAAGACGAAAAAAGCTCGAAGCAGCGAGTCGTTAGAACAGCGAAGGGTAACTTCTCTTGTTTTCATCATCGTATTACCCAGATGCACGCAGCCCGTGCACTGACAGCACTATCACCGCTATATTGATGCCATGATCAAGGTGCTTTTGCTTAAAACTCCAGTGTCGCCGACGCGACAGTGTAATCAATCCACTACCTTATCCATGACATTGAAAATTGCTTAATGTTTATGCATCAGTTTTATTACAGTAGAGCTGTTAAGCGTTTTGTTATGCCGTATGGTGTCAACAGGAAACTATCGTCATCCTGAACCTACACGCGCTCTCTTCATCCTCCTCTTCATCTTCTGCTTCTCTCCATGAAGACGTTGCCCGATTTGACTGGCGTTGGATGCAATAGCTCTGATAGGCAGTGAACGACTGCACAGAGAGAGAGGGGGGAGAAAGAAAGACTAAGGAAGAAAGATAAAGAGAGAAATAGAGAGAAATAAAGGTAAGAAAAGAGACAGATACAAAGACAGAGAAAGAAGAAGACACAAGAAAGAGATAGAGAAAACGTAGAGCAAGGCAGAAATAGAAAGAACTAGAATGGGAGGGAAAGAGAGAAAGAATGAGGAAGCGAGAAACAGAGAGAGATGAAAGGGAAGAATGAGAGAGAAAGATAGGAGCAAGAAAGAGAAAGAAATACAGAGAGAAAGAAAGAAATAGAAATAGACAACAGAAAAAAAAGACAAAGAAAAAGAGAGGAAGAAAGAAAGAGAGAAATAACGAGAAACAAGGCTGGCCGCCCAGCTTCGCTCTTCCTTCAGACTTGGCGCCACTAGTACGAAGCTGGTTTATTCTTACTTTTTTTTACTTTAAAAAAAGTATTACCTTGAATACTGCTATATTTCAGCCAGCAGTTATAAAGAACTTTGAGGGCTTAATTGCTGGTGTATACGAACTTTTCTCAGTTTAAATAATTACGTTACTGTTCTGTCGGTTAGGAGTAACCGTAATGTTTCTTTGTTAAAGCTT
>JALIZH010004278.1:0-41005 GCA_030522465.1 Rhipicephalus appendiculatus | reverse complement strand
AGACGACGAACCACACTAAGAGACGTGCACAGGAATGGCCGCAGGGCCCACACCTTCAATTACATTTGCGCAAGACGAAGACAGTAGTTTGAAAATGAGAATGCAGTAGTGGAGAATAATAGGGAGAAGCGAATAAGAGTGGATATGACATTACCGATACACGTTGTAGAAGCATAGCACTACAACTCTTTGAGAGAGAGTGACAGACCACGAAGGGAAAAGGCATGAAGGTGAACCAGGCGAATGCACGTCAGGTAGAGAGAAAGAAGGGGAGAGAGTGATGAAGAAGAAGGCCGGGAGATAAGCCGGATATTAGCATCCGGTGTGCTACCAAGAACTTGAGTGGTGAAATAGTGGCAAGAAAGAGGGCGTAGAGAGAGAGAGAAAAGGAGATAAAAAACGCACGCACACGCAGGATAAAAAACAATACACACAGGAATGGCGTTCTGGCTGCAGTCGTTCAAAAAAGCCGGTCGATCGCAAAAAGCGCAGTAGCGCTTGCAGGGCCTTCTTCTGCGACGTTGCGTCCTGTCGATGGCGTAAAATTCTTACCTCCGACAAAGGTCGGTCATTCAACTTCTGGAGCGCTTCGCAAAGGCATAGTCACTTAAAAAAAATTTTTTTTTGCGTAACGTGGTGATTCAGCGCTATATAATAAAAATAAAAAATAAAAAGCTCCCTTCACTGGCTGCGCCACCATATATACCCAAGTTTGAAATGCCACGATGACAGCTAAGTATTACCTCAGTAATTGTGAATTTCAAGCCTAGATTATTGCACTCTTGCGTCTAGCACCTATCGGAAGCTAAATTGCCGATTTGTTAGAGGTAATTTCTATATCTATGACTAAGAGGAATATCGGATATAAAAAAAACTAACTTATGGCCCCCGATACGACTTCGTTATAATGATGTTCGATCATAAAAGAATCGTATGGGGTTCTTGAAGAAGGCCGAGCTAATAAAATTTATCATTTACACATTCCGTAATGAGAACGAAGGATACAACAAAATTAAGGAGTCGAAAAGAAATGACCATTCTTGTTCAGCTAATGGACACAAATGGCCATCGCTCGATTGGAGTGGATGTCTGTCTCCGCGGCAAATGCGTTGTCGAACTAAGCAAATCTTGAACCTAAGTAGGTACTCAGTGTCCATATGCCATCTCCATCTGTTTCTATAGCGATGCTATCCATTATCATTCCAGCGTGGTATTTAGCATTAGGTATATAGGCTACGTAAGTTATACGTATATTTGGGAGCCTCTTTTGTGGGACATTCGCAGCCGTTGAAAGTAATTTGCGAACGAAGACAATATGGGATAGGGCTAAATAAGAAGTTCGGATACAACTACGATCCTTCTCCATTCACTAAGATCTTTGCGCAGACCCAAGCATGGCAGTTGCCTGGATACCAGTGCAGTTTCCTTATTAAAGAGTTAAGTCAGTAGCGATTGCTGCATCGGGAAAGCAGGAGAAGCGAAGCTTCGTGTCTGCGGGCCTTATCTACTTTTCTTTCTCGCTCACTGGCTCACTCAGTTACTTTCTCATAACTTTTCTTTCTTTGTTTCTTTGTTTGTTTGTTTTTTGGTTGTTTGTTTGTTTGTTTGTTTGTTTGTTTGTTTGTTTCTTTCTTTCTTTCTTTCTTTCTTTCTTTCTTTCTTTCTTTCTTTCTTTCTTTCTTTCTTTCTTTCTTTCTTTCTTTCTTTTTTTTCTTTCTTTCTTTCGCAATGCACAATTTTCCTCCTAACTATTTCCTTACTTTATGCCAGGAAATGACCTTTCACGCGCGTGCCTTAGCAGCGCATCACTTCAGTCGCTGCAAGCAACAACGACAATAACGTGTTCGCATGCAGGCAACAATAAAATGTGGCAACGTGAAGCCTCTATAGTTATAGTGAACTAGAAGTTCAATATAACTAGAGTTCACTATACCTCTAGTTACTTCGATAAATTATCAAATTGCCATAACAGAAACCACTAGTCGCCGACAAGCCCAGCGTCGAGAGAGGATCAATTTTTGGCTAACGACGCATACAAATGAGCATGTGACCGGCGCACTATCGAGAACGCCATTTCTATACGCTCGCCCACCCTGGGTTTTCCGCGTACGACGCTCTCACCAAAATTTGTCAGTTCTAAAAGCTTCGCTTCAAAAGAGTGAAATCTTGAAAAAGTGAGGCATCGATGGCAAGCGAAAATCTGCAGAGAAAGCACTTTCCCAGTTGAGCAGGTTTCGAAGTCCCGAATATAGCTCACAATGTTAATAGTGCAGGACATCACAGAATGTGTAACGTACGCTATCTCAATTTGTGATGTGCTTTGGTTTATTTAATTACATAGGCTAAATGAAGGGCCTTTCAAGGCTTCATAATGATTGAAAGTTCCAGGTAGCAGCAGTAAATGTGAACAATAGATTAGAATACGGAATCTGAAGTGTTCGTTTATACATAAACTGAGTTCCTGCCAGTTTTGACCAGATGAGATTAATTTTCTTTTTCTCTTGATCTCTCTGCGACTTCTCTCGGAGTTCTTTCACCTCAATTCTCACTCAAGTGCCAAATGAGTCTAAAAGCTGCTTAGAGACGTAGAAGCCGATGACGCGGGCAATGTTAATACATTATGTCGGCTAGGCCGGTGAATAATACATTCGCCATCCAAATGAGACAGACAGTGTTTGAGTAAGGTTGGATAATGTCATTCATGAACGCATTACCATTTCCTCGCCTCAGAATTGTTGCCGAAGTTCTCGCCATGTTCGCCCCGCCTAACGACTCCGGTCCTGTGCCTTATATGTGCGTACTACCTCCAATGCATTTCCTTCTCGCGGCCCCCTAGAAGCGCTGTGCTCATTAACATATTTATGTGGACGACTGAGAGCAGGCGCTTTTCAATAAGATGCGTCGTCCGCCTTTATACTGCGAATCGTCTATGAGCGACGCACGTAGTGAAATATATGTGCGAACTTTCAATGCGGGCATTCCCTCCGTTATCGCACCGCTTACCACATATATAAAACAAACGAAAAGTCGTGAACGAATACCTTTGAACGCCGGTGGGAGTTTAAATGTGTGATAATTTTATAGTTGATATCACCGGCCTCAGTGCATTGCTCTCAAGAATCTGCTGAAACGCATATACAGCTATGTTCAGTGTAGTTTTGTCCAGGTAAGAGGAAAATCTATCTTGCAGGATGTTGACACGTGAAGACACTGACGCAGAATCACACAACACAAACGAGGCGTTTCTGCTGTCTGGTTATCTTGTGTCAGTGACTGCACCATTTACCTTCATCGGCTATAAATCTCTATAGCAACTTGGCAAACTTTCCGCTGTCATAAAAACACTCTGAAACTCTATGGAAACTCATGCGTTTTGCCGTAAATACGTGGGTTGATATTTAGGATTGCAGGAGACTTCAGCATACGGCTCACACAATATACATGGGCACCGACGTCCTCTTTGGCTCGAGTTTCTATTGATATGCGCACAATCTTTCATGGTTACAATAAAGATGACACTGCCTGAAGATGAAGATGGGGCTAGTGCAACAAGTTCCAATTGCCTGCACGGAATTCAGGTGACACGGGATGTACATTAGCTAAGGCACGATCTCGTGTCGGACTGCTCGGTCTTCCACGTCGAACAACAAGCGGCGCGAAATTACGGAAGTGGTGATGCAAAGTACCAGAATGTAAAGACAGACATGACTCACGTATATCGTTGTTACGACGTGCTACTTTACGTTCCTTGCCCGTTTCGTTTTCCTGCTATTCCTTTAAATGGCAGCGAATTGGAGATTTCTTGTAGTTAACTGCGCTATATTTTCTTTGTTTTCCTCTGCCTCTCTGTTCTTTGAACGAGTCGACCAGGCGAATATACCAAATCTTGAATTTTTTAGTTTCATATGCTGTCGTCAAGGTATGACTATGAAGCCCGTCGTGGCGGAGGACTCCCAATTACCTTGAACAGCCTGAAGTTTTATCAACCAGCTACACATTTGTATGTATGCAAGGCTTTTTCGCATTTGCGAGTCCGTCCAAATGCGACATTGCGCAGCCGGACGGCAAAGCAGCGACCTCGCTCAACGCCATAGGCACTAAGCCTCCGCGGGTGGAGCCAGGGGAAATCAGTGGCCGCGTGAATGTCACATAGGCCACCGAGGGGATTAATGTGCTTCTGGTTTCTCGCCCTCTCCTCCATACGTAAGGACAGATGAAAAAAATTTTATTCGCGCTGTTCTGTGCCTTCTGGCAATCCCACGAAAGGGCGCTGGACCTAGGCTCTCACAGCTTCTTTTCGTACTGCGGTCTACTATACGTAAAAGGAAAATCCCGCGCTTCCTTTTGGGGTTTGCTTTTCAGTAAATACTTCCGGCTATACTTCTCACTTACGCATGGTCTTTTTTTTTTCCATGAACGTCGTCATCGGACACACCACAATGAACATGCCTTAAGAAAAAAAACAAGGCAAGAATTAGTTTGTCGGCCATGTTTTTTGCGAGAGTCGGTGCTTCACTTACAACGTAGATGTATTTGCGACGCTAGTTAATGGAGGTCTTAGACGCAGGTACTAATTTACTTAAGTACATTGAGCGAGTTAATACTACGGCGAAAAAAGCAGGGCGGTAGACTATGTCAGCGCTGCGGCAGTTCTTGAAGTTTACATGCATATTTGATGAGCTGAAAATTCGGCAGACCCCACGCCTCGTGAGAGTCGGGTCATGCGAAGCAGCCGGACGAGCAATTGTCTATGCAAAAATGTTTTTTTTTGGCTATGAGGCAAGTGCCTATGAGGTGGACCGACGCTAAGTGCTGCAGTAGTGTGCACTTTGTGGACTTACCAAGAACGTCTACTACACTGCCATCCACTGTTGACTATACTGGGTAACTTATGGTCTGACATAACGTCAACACTCACGTTAGAACAGAGATGTCAGTATTATCCAGACGAAGTGCGCCTTTTCGGGGTGACAATGTGAATATCTTAAGCAACTTTAGTTAACGTATTCCCCCCGCGGTCGAGCAACGATTGAATATAGCTTGCTGAATTCATATGCATACAAATACAATGTAACACTGCTATAAAAGGTGACGCAAACATTGTAACCACGATTGACGTTAACCTGGCATGACGTCTGGGTCATAGCTTTACATATGTAATGTTCATTTCTTTGTTATAAAATTACAGAACCAGCAATCTAACCACAAATGAAGTCGCACCGACCTGCATATTGTCTTTTTTCCAAAGCAGTTTCAAGACCTGGAATGGCTCTGTGGTAGAATACCTGATTCGCCATGCAGAACGCTTGGGTTCAATTCCTGCTGAAATCCTGATTTTTTATATCTTTGCATTAGTCGGGTCCACATTGCCGATGCCACTTTCTCTAAATGCACTATCATATTTAAGTTACTAATGTTTGTCCTCGCCGTTCCGGGTAGATATAAACTCTCAATGACCTGTGGCGCATAACCCGCATACCCTGGCACGTGGTAGACGGGTGTGTGCCACACGTGCCTGGAGGAAACGGGTTTGACGACGTGCGTGATATGGTTTACACGTTATTCATGTCGGGAACCAGACAGTCATATTTGTCAAACTCTCTTACCCTCCCATACCAATTTTGGTCTACCACCAAGTTACGGAGGCGAGCACGATAGCACCCAGACGTAGGCGGCTATAAAGATAAGGAATAGAAACACTCCAAAGTACCTGCAGTTCGCTAAGAAATGCTTAGCATTTATTATCAGTAAACATAAACTTAAGTTCGATAACAAGCGGACAAAGCGAAGGTAAGCGTGCGTCACCTCTATCATTACTCCTGTACAGCCAATATTGGGTGAGCAAAATTTCTGCACGTATAGTTGAGCAACATAGGCCCTTCACTTGAACACAAGCACAGATATTGGTTGCCTTTGTCACCATTGGCGAAAAAACGTTTTCGCGTTCCTGTGGCAGCAAACAATTAATTGTTTGGTCAATCAATCAAGGGCTGCACCGAAGTAAGCGGCGAACATTAGTTCAACCACTCTTCCCTCGCAAAACGTCGCTCGATGGCTACGCACCGTGAAAACTGTTTTGCAATGTTTGTCTTTCATTATTCAACCCCAACGGTGGTTCAATACGCAAACTCTCCTACTTACGCAAACTCTCCTCTAGGTGTATTTGAAAGAGAAAAAAAGCAGCGTTTACTTTCGTGCGTAAAAGGCGCTTGTGTGTTCTTGTTAAAAATGCCAAGCGTTCTCGCGCACTTCGCCTTCTGCGGCTAAAGGATGCCTCTAGGATTGTGTATCTACCCAACGCTTACGAAACACTCTTCTAGGGAAGCTCTAGACCGAAAGGAAAAGGGAAGTAGATGGCTTCATAACTTTGCGCAAACTCTGTTCTTCGCGTTCAAGCCGGAAATGAGTTTGTGCGTAGGCTAAGCTAACATGAACACCTCGGTGTACTTGGAAAGAGTGTAATGCTCCACAACTATGCGGGGTGGTAGGAGGGACGAGGTAAAGGAGGTTAAAGGACAGGGTAAAAGAGCGTACGGGAAGGGGCAAGAGGTAACGTTGTTTGAGCTGGAAATTTGATTACCTGAGACCTTTGTAATTGTACTACGCGAGCGAGGTACTAGCATTTCGCGCCTCGGGCAGTACGCTGCCTTTCACGATAGCTGCGGTTCAGGTTCAGGTTGATTAATTGTGACTAATTGATTGATGCTAAATGTGTAATCCTCTTTCTTCGCAAACTCATAAACACGTGAGAGTCCGTATAGGTAATCTCTGGCCGGTCTGCAACGAAGCTAGCTGCTTTGCCAATACAGAAGGAGCTATAGCAGGTAATGTAGTTGTGAATGTTGTTCCTGCATAAATTACTCAGGAAAATGGATATACCTGTAACTTATTCAACATGGAGCGACTTACCAGCGGAGCATTTCCCTCTGTACATCAGGACTACCACATGAGCCCCTAAATACGCCAAAAGGCCTCACATGACAATTTGCAGACCCAGTAAAGCTTTTTTTTAGCGCAGCACTTCGGGAAAGGAAACATTGTGGTGATTCTGAATTAGAGTGATGCGAGGTGCTTGCAGGAAATACACTGATTTATGGCGTTGTTGAATCGATGCTGGTTCAACGTGCTGCTCTAGTGCTGCGGCACTATAATTTACGAAAATTGTGCAGCTTTTACTTAATCAAATTTGTAGTTTTCTTTACAGGATGATTGTTCATTTACCAGCTCCCACTAGAGTCATGGAGACACCAAAGCCACTGCTATGACACCGTGCACTATCACGTTGGCATCTTACGTGCTGTCTAGACTAACTCTTTCGATGACAATAATAGTTGAACCCTTTTATTGGAGGGGTACAGCTTACACCTACATGAAGAAAGCTTCTCGAGAGTTGCTTCATCGCAGCCGTCTTCCGGGCATAATTACTAATACGTCTGTAAACGCGCGACAGCGTTCAATACGTGTTTTCTGGTACTGTTGTACAAACTGGAACGTTGATCAGTTATCTTTGGAAGGAAATACCAGATGTGGCAGGGGGGGTGCAATTTTAAGAGTAGCGGGTATTATGTGACAAACGACTAATCACCGAAACCACCTACTCTCAGTCACCGCGGTACTCTCGGCCAAACATCCTACAATTCCGCTAATAGGTGCACTCAGGTGGTTCCTCGATAGGAACGAGCTTTCGCTACCGCAATTAAAAAGCTACATAGCATTAATATACTAGATAGAATGCAGTTAGCGTAATAGATGTGGTTGTGAATATGAACCTATGGCAGCCCTTTTAGTTCTTCTCCAAGCCCACACTGAGAAGATTGCATCCGCTTTTTTGTGTCTTTGCTTTCTATATCTCTCGTGTAATAATCCATGCTGCGTTGCGCGGCCGGACTTCGTGACAGGTGCTCTGTATGTGCTTCAGCACGAAAACATATTGGTGCAAAAGCAGGTCTTTTTTCCAGGAGTAGCGGGAAAACGTTCCCTTGTGCAACCAGGAATGAGGTGGTACTCAGCTTCATTAGCTGCGTGGGAGAGTTGCCCAATGTATCGCATTGCGGCACCGCGTCTCAACAAAGCCGCGGCAGCAGAGGGATAGAGGCATCTTTAGACGACAGTAAAGAGCCGTGATAAGAATGGATCAGTCTCCCCTTTTGCTTTTTTTTCTTTGCTATCTCGCGAGAGAAACCCGATGGAGAAGGGGTAAATGAATGATGATAACCAGGCCAAAGGTTGGGGAAAGATGAAAGGAACTTGGGTTGTCACTCTTTTGTTGTGTTCACAAAGGATGACCCCTGTGGTCGCTATAAGAGAGCTTAGTGGGCATGCTTAGAGATGGCCCCCGGACCACCTTCCACAGTGACCACGGCCTGTTACTCGTTGTGGGAAAAGCGTGGAAAGCGTAGGGAGTTTTCAGTAGCCTCTTCGATCTGAGTTCTACCAACGAAGGCCTACCATCTCCAGAAAGGTCCTTGTTTCTAAATTATTCGCTAAGCGCGAACTGAATTTTGGCCTTGTACAGAATTGATTCCAAATTTCCAGAATGTCAGACATGAATCACAATGATATAAATGAAAGGCAGTACAAAGCCGACAGCGGTAATGTGTGCGTGAACGGAAATTCGAGATGTATGCAAATAGTTAAATAGTAATAAAAAAAACTTAGTATTGTGATCGGTATCATCGAGACACTCAAAGGAAAAGTTAGCAGTCGGCGTCGGTGTTGTTCACGTGTAAAGTTCAATTGCAATAAAATCTCACCGCACTGAGCTCGCGGTGTGCTGTGGGATGGGTTTATACCATACGAGAGACCGCGCAGTAATCACATGCTTGAGTTGAGCGTAATTGAAGATAGTATTCCACCTTCAGAGGAGAAACAGAAGAAGAGAAAGAAAGCCGGGGGGTAATTTGGATGGTCTTGAAGAAGCACATAAGATAATGGTTAAAGAATGGAACATGTTCAATTCTTGAAATTTGATTTTTATGAATGTAGAAAAATTGAGTCTGAAGTGCTCGTGCGGGTTGACGATATCTAGAGTGACGAACACGTGAGTGCACACGGCTGATAGGAGGCAGCCGTGTGTAGGTAAGAGGTCTTCCGCACTGATTTTTGTGCGCGGTTTTTTGTCTGTCGTGGACTTGAGGTTGTTTTGGGCAGTCGTCCCGCAGTTGACGTGAATTCTGGTTGTGTCCTACATAGGTCTTACTGGAGAAATAATCCGCAAAGCGTCCTATCCTGAATTTAGCCTTGTATCGACGGTAGGCGCAAAATAGAATCAATATCCGTCATTCAAGAATAATGAATCAACAAACCTGCAAAATTATCCACAGGGACGTTCATATGCAGAGGTGCGTTAGCCAATTGTCAGACTTTTCATTCGATGTTTGAGCTGCTTCATCTGCACTATCGATTATTGCCGAATTACAGAACGGTTGAAAGCAAACGTAGGAGAACAAAGGATTCGACCGGGGCTTTACGTACGCACGAACCATCACGAATTTTGGGCCGGAATCGCTGACCGAGCACGGCCTACTTCGACTAGCCTTACGGCGGCTGCACAAATATCGCGCATGAAAATCATTATAACCATGACGACGGTCGACGCTACCGGTACTGTCGTCTGTGCGTACGTTATCGCCCAACGTGTGTGTGGCGCGGCACACGATTTCTTTCTTTGTCCTTAGACCATCAGCATTTGCTGTCACAAAGCGAGGTCGACACTATCCAAGCACGTGCGGTGAGTGTCGAAGTCTGCGCAAATGGGCCCAGCGCGTATTGCGGACAATAATAGCGTTAAAATTGTAAACCAAAACAAAGGCAGTTATAGGGCTAACAAAAAGCACCAGTGCGTGTGGTGCACTTGCAAGTGAGCAGCAGTATACAACTAGCTTCCTATGCTGGTGCTTCGTGACGTGATGTCATCCAGCAGTAATACAAACAGCTGGCACACAAAAGCGCGACGCTGTCCGGTGAGGCACCGGCATTGCTTGCAAAGGGAAAGTCGGTCTATTACTGCATGACGTAATGTTGCTTGGCTGTCAAGTGTTTTAATAAAAACGAAACATTGTGCTTTGTGAATTACATGCGCCTGAATTACATGCGCACCCATGCATTTCCCGTAGCGTCTGATTGATCGATTCAAGAATGCATCGCTTCACATTGGATTCCAGTTCTTGTATTGATTTAAGTTATTTTAAGCAGTACCGAAAGCTAATCTTAAAATTCTAAGCAGACGTCAGGTTATTTCCAATTACAGCGTCAATAACAATAATCAATAAAACTTCCCATAGTATCACAGTTTAAAAAAACTAGAGCGCCCACTCGCATATGTAAATTTTTATTCCGGCCTATAGGATGAGAAACCTTTAATGAATTACGATGTACAGTGTTTTACCTCGTGGCTATCTCCTCAGTGTTTTTTTTTTTCAGAACAGACAGAACCACACTTTCATTCCTTGTGCTGAAAACGCGAAGTGTCATCGTGAGGCGTAGAAGTATGTTGCCGTCACGGAGGGTGACGAACACAACAATAATAAAATAAAAAGAGTTGCCACAAAAGCACAAAAGAGGTGCCACAAAAGCACACGGTATTAGCCTTTTGTGGTCAATTGCCTCGGCCCCTGCCCGACAACGCAACATGGCCACAGAGGTCCGTGGTCGGGCGCCGCTTGAAAAGTTCTCTCGTGGTTGATTCACGCACGCATTTTCTTACTAAATTATGCGCGACATGCAAAAGAGTAAGTAAACATCTTTTACTTGAGCTTTCAGTATTTTACTTTCGAACCAGTACGGACAGAAGGTGAGAAATGTTTTCCGACCGCAGAGGGTTGAATTATCACATCACACACGCATCCTGACACACTAAAGCTGTCTCGCAGTTCATGTGCACTAAACACACGGTAAGTTAATGCTGGCGCTCCATTATAAAGGAACATGTAAATAAAAACAAGACAAAGTACCTTAATCACGTGATGAATTTTATCTGTTGCTCACATAATGAAGGACGTGTTTACAATCTCCTGAAAACTTATGGAGTTTTACCCTGCAAAATATGCAGCATTGCCTTCCGCGGGAGCTCGTCTATTCAAATTCACGTGCAATTTAAGTCGACGCAAGTCAGACGCTAACCATTACTATGAATACTGAATACGTAGTACAGAGCGTACTGCAACCGCGCCAGTCACTTTACGAGGAAAAAGAAAGGGCCATAATCCGAATAGGCTATGTCGTGCATGACCGGCATACAAATTTAAACTGCTACGTATGAAATTATATGCGCACGAGCCGTAGCAGCGCTATAATATTTAGTCTACATATTGCCCAAATGGTGGCATACTTCAGTCAATAATTTAAATGCTGCAACATTCGACGCACTTTTGCCGTGCGTGCGCACACACATACACGGCTGCAGATTGCGATCTTTGAACAACTAACGTGCACAGGGGCCACTACATGCAACTAAAGTATAGCAGTTTCTTGGAATTCAGACTATGTCTTTGTATACATGTTTAATAGTCCCGTGTGCTCATTTCGGACGTATACACTCGTGGTCACAGTCTCTCCTAGCTAAGTATGGTAATACATTAAGCGCTTTTCCGAAACTTACTCACATCGCAGTGTTTGTGGAAAATAGACATATTATTATTTAATCGGGTTATACGACTTAGAATGCGCATATGTAGTAGAGTTGCTTTTCTCATGAGGGCTTAAACCTAAAATATAAGTTTTGACTCAATGCAGCAGGAGGGAGATCGTCCGCATACGTACAGGCATGTTTCAAGCGAGCTCGTGCCGAACTTTAAAAAATACAGGTGCCTTGCGGGTAGGCAGCCAACTAAATAGCAACTGAATTGCTGTTAGTTAACGTATCCCATACGTAAAAACAGGGCAGATTGAGCACTGGTATCTTAGGAAAAAGGACTAGCATTTCCGGCTTAGCTTATTTCGCAGGAGGTTTGAGCAAGTCCACCGTTTTCATTTACACTACGAGCTTATGCGCATATTTATGAACACTATTGATCAATTGAATGCACCGGCTTTAACGCGAAGCTTTTAGTCGAGAAGTTGTACAGAGTCTGTTAACGAATGTCCAGATAACTATATCGGTGTATTTAATTTTTCTTGGCTGAAATGAAAGGGGTCGATAGATTAAATATTATGTGACTGGCGGCCTGTATGCTACATTAGAGCCTTCAAGCTTGCTACAGATGAACTATAAATTAGGCAGGCAGTAACCAAGGAATGAAAAATACGGAATGGTCCAACAAAATGTATTTGATTTCCGTTCGTTCTTTTCTAGATGCATTGACACACACACACACGTATATATATATATATATATATATATATATATATGTGTGTGTGTGTGTGTGTGTGTATAGACGAAGGACAAAGCTGAAGAATGACCTCAAGTCGTCTGCCCATATAAAGCTTACGCATTAGATAGCCGAAGCTTATTAGCTCTTTGAATGATATCTATAAGAAGCAGTAGGTGGTCAAGCTGATGCAGATACAGGTACAGTCAATGAAAAGCAAGGTAGGTGGTTGAGGCATACCACAATAGATAGAGGACCATGATAGAAAAATGTCAAAAAGTCGGTTGGTTGGTTGACCCTTGGGTATATGGCGCAACCCACCAGGGGATCAAGGCACCGGACGTCGGCTAGTGCGAAGGTAAAAAAGAAGTATGAAAAAAATGTGATCGTCTGAACCCTCTTGTGCCACCTGACAAATGGGAAAGCGCAAGTATCCCGGAAAGCCCTACAGTGGACTTGAACAAAGCAAAAAGAAAAAAAAAAAAAAAAAAAAAAAAAAAAAAAAAAACTCTCTCCCGTGATGTCCAATGGACCACTGCTGTAGTCGCAATGAAATTACCCTACGATCTGGGTTGGTTCCCGAGCTCTTGGCTTCATTTATCTCTACAGAGACGAGGTTGGCCTAACGCGCACAGCTCACGCGAATCTACCGCTACAGCTGTCTATATGCAAAGCCTGGAATCCATCATAAAATATTTTGATATTTTCACTCACAATGCTCCCCATATTATCAGGCGCAATGGGTGACCCGTGTCAGGAAGAGGCGCGAAGGCAAAAAAAATTGTTGATCCCTCCGCCTGAGGAATCGGCTTAACATGAAACTATAACGTGTCTTTACATAAGTATATGTTTACTGAACTTTGATATAAAAGAGCTTGCACCATATTTATTGGTGTGTTGCAGCTATAGCACGGTGTAACATGGATGCACCCACGTTGACGCTTGGTGGCACATCTCCATCCCGACGACTGACGCCATGACCAATGATTAAAGAAACCTTTGTGGTAGGTGTAGTAGTCAACGGTGAGAGTTTCATCAAGAAAAGCGGTGTGATAGCCAGAAGACCGTCAATAATTGAACGCAGAGGTTGGGATAAGGTCACCATCCCGCGGCATGTTAGTTACTGAACACTACGGCTGGACTACAGGGAAACGCAACACACGTCGTATCTATCCTCTAGCCCAGCCGCGATTTCTCTCGGGACGAGCGTAAGCAGGGAACGCGGTGTTACAGCCAGGCGAGGCAGGCGTGCGTCCCAAAGCGATAAGGTGGCTTGCGATAAGGTGGCCACCTCGAGGTGAGTTAAGGCGTTAACAAAATTGCACTTCTCCAATTGGAAACGCGTTGATGGGACGGAAGCGTAGCAACGACTCATTGCAGGTGCTAATCGCGGAGGCCGTGTTCATGATCTTCATGATCCATTACTTCACTTTACCACTCCCAGACGCCGACAGTACACCGCCGACCAAGATCCTTGAGGGAGGACAGTGTGAAATATTAAAGGCGTGTTTGTTAAACTTCCAGTGTGTCCATGGCGCGGTGGACAGCGTGCCTGGCACCTGTTATCGCGGACCGAGAGGTTCGTGGGTTCGATTGCCATCGATGGAACTTTTTCTTTGCCATCGTATTATGTGCTTTTTTCGACGTCATTTCCGTGACGGAAATAGGTCTCTGAAGTCTTGATGGATACCCCGGCATAAAACACTTTCGTTAGAGAAAAGAACCGTAGCAAAAAAACTGGCTGACAACCAGTGCCAAAAGTTACCTGCAAATGTGAGGTGAACTTAGTTGCACCAGGCAGTAATTTCATTGATGAGCACATAGGTGGGCACCTTAGTTCGTGGATGCACCAGTAAAATTTGGGCCAAGGGCGGTGGGGCTTTCATTGGGAACAAACGGTGCGCTACACAGAAACTTTCGAAAGGTTTAGGCAAAACGGTGGCAAGTGTCGGCGCAGTTCATACATGTTACAACTGTAGTCATTGATTTCCTAAATTACAAGCTATCTGTTGTATTAAGAAAACAACTGGGCAAAAATGCATTAAAAATTACTCTGACTATACCCACTGAAAACCTCAGCGGGGTATATAATTACTGCCTTTCTACGTTCAAAAACTCGGTTAGCATGGCAGCAAATTTTTCCCCGACCAGTACGCATAGTGCGAAATAGGAAAGGGAATTCTCTGGCGTACAAGCAGTATACTGCCTTTCCTGGTTATTTTTGTTTAATGGGTACCAGCGCTGAGAAAATTGAACTATGTTTTCGCAAAGCAAAAAGAAACATGTGGTGCAGCTATAGAAAAAAATAAAACCGAAACAAAATCCTGAACCTTGATTGGGACGAGCCTTCTTTGTTCGTGTTGAAAACAAAGATTTCAACGGCATTTCCAGGTATGGGGGGGGGAAAAAAAAAGCTCAGTATCGTTAGCAGTTAACCTTTCCGGTTGTTTCTAATCTGTCTGTGTTTTTTTCTCCTTATTTTTTGAGACGAGTGGCGTCGACCTGTACTACCGCTGGCTTTCAACCTTTTGTATTTCCCACATCTTCGAATTAAAACTTGGGTTTTTAGATGCTTCCGCACAACTGCACCCGCGTCCAGAACGTCGTGATGGTATACGAGGACTGACGACAGCTGGAGAGACGAGATAACATTCGGTTCTGAGCCAAGGCTTTTGGCACAAGCGCGAGCTCAAGCTGAAAGAAAGAGATCCTTGTGCTATTTCAAAGTCGGATCTGAATGCAACGGAGACGACGACAGAACTTGCTTTACCTACAGACGAAACATACGCGTTTGCCACTATGCGTTTGTCACCTCGAGTAGTGGTAAGGCGCGTGCACCCCTGCACTTTCCCGAGTGCTAATTTTCTTTCTTTCTTTCTTTCTTTCTTTCTTTCTTTCTTTCTTTCTTTCTTTCTTTCTTTCTTTCTTTCTTTCTTTCTTTCTTTCTTTCTTTCTTTCTTTCTTTCTTTCTTTCTTTCTTTCTTTCTTTCTTTCTTTCTTTCTTTCTTTCTTTCTTTCTTTCTTTCTTTCTTTCTTTCTTTCTTTCTTTCTTTCTTTCTTTCTTTCTTTCTTTCTTTCTTTCTTTCTTTCTTTCTTTCTTTCTTTCTTTCTTTCTTTCTTTCTTTCTTGGTTACGACAAAAACACGTTTTGCTCAGAAAGGTCATGGCAGAAAAGTACTGTCGAGTCATGGTCCTGCGCATACTAATCTTCTTTTTCAAACTCCCACGCAGGAACCGAGAGAACGGTGCATAAATTTCTGCAGATGGACCTACTTTGTTTCGTGTCCAAGACAGCAGAGGCTGAGAACTTGTGCCGTAGCTACTTCGTATTCTACGGCTTTTACATGTTCCGCCTGATTTGTCTCGCACACTGAGTCGCGTCGCTTTCGATCGCTCCAAATTACCCACCACAGACTCAATGCCTGTGGAGAAGTACTCATACGTTGAGAGATTACCGGAACCGCCACTCGACATCTTCATTTGCGCATTGTGGATTAGCGCAAATAACACACAGGGACACAGACGAGTGAGAAGACACATCGGCGTGTCGCTGTGCGTTATTTGCGCTATTCGACAATGCATTCGTTCCAACTAGCTCAGCTTTCTTTACTATTGATCTTGATTTACATCGTCTTTTTACTAGTTTTTTTTTTTCAGAACTCGCATCCAGCCTAAGTTGACATATTCTCGCCCATTGATCTCGTGCGTTGCGTCTAAGGTTCATTTTCTATGTAAAAAATAAATATGGTTGAAGTTCCAAACAGTGAGAACCAAAATGTCAGCTACTTTCTTCATTTGGGGGTACCACCTCGTGGGGATGATTTCCGCAAGCGGGCTTCACTGTCGCGCTATTCCTGGAAGCCAGCAATTTACGTCCATTTGCGGAATCATCTTCCTTGGTGCATGCGTATGTTCATTTTTTTTAAAGTTTTAGATCCACTGTACGTCTTTTGGTGCTCTCACATATATGTCGGCGATGACAGATCGGCTTTTGCGGATATCTAGAAAAAAGAGGCAGAGCGAGAGCGCTTCACATAAAAGGACAGTTTCTGGCTGGCATACGCTGATGTACTGCTCTGAAGGGAATTCGAAATCCGCAGACATGGTCTAATCACGTGTTGCGAAATCAGTCTGCCGGAGGATCAACGATTTCGTGATTTCAAAAGAATTAAGGTATATGCGGCATCATCCTTGATCGAACAAAAACCTATGCTTGCTCTGACATCAGCTTCAAAAGCAAAAGTAATGCTTCCCAAGGAAAACCGGTGTCTTGGGCACTCTGTCGCAAGCGTTTCGGCAACGCCGGTGTTATGAGAGTAAGCGAAATCTCCCGGCGGCTTCGCTTGCGACAGCATCTTGCGGCAGTTCTGTACTGGCATGTGGGACTTGGAGTTTTCGAACAAGAACCTGAAACTTCATTTATAAAATACAGGCTTTATGACACTCTCCCCGAGAAAACTTATATTTATTCAGGGTATCAGACCTGTACCAAATGTCTCATTACGAGGAGTGTAAGCTCGAACACAATGATTGCATCTGAGCGTCGTTACTCCACAAGCAGAAGTTACTTGGCCTACATTCAAAAGAACGCTACTGCAGTTTGTAATATGGTTGCGCATGTGTGCAGATTAAAACACATAACTAGCATCCTGGCGTGGGCGAGTTTAAGGGACTAAATCACCTTTCGACAAGATCAGTAGAGATGCAATTAGTAATTTCAGCATAAGCCGCTCTAGTTTGTTACCAATATCAAATACGCAGGGAAGAAGAAATCACATGAGCACACCTTTATTCATCTGATGTCCGAAATGTCACGCCGTAAAACTCAGAGCAATCGCTAAAGTTTCTTTTCATCCGCATTCAACTGCTCTTTTCTTGCTCATATTCAGAGCACGTTGATGTTCATGCACGCAATAAGTGTATTTCATGAAAAAAGTACATTCACGAAGACGTGGAAAGGCGAATGATATCGAAAACGTCTGTGCATCACAGAAAAAAATAACAGGAGAGCTAGTCGCATCTCTCAGGACTATTAATAAATTTGATCAACACAGGACGCAACAATGTGGTGTCGGCTGTGGGTTGGTGTAGCATTTACCAACTCATTCAGTTATCCCATTGGTATGGCTGACTCATCTAAGTGCAAGAACTGCAACTGTGTAGAGAGTATTGACCATCTCTTGTGCCACTGTCCCCAATATGAACAAGCTGGCCGGACTCTCCAGTGTGTCTTAAGGAGACTCGGCGATCGGCCCTTCAATCAAGAAAAGATCTTGGGAGCATGCTCTCACAATACATCAGCGCAGAAAGCCACACGAGCCCTCCTGCAGTACTTGAAGGCAACATCACTGAGCGACCGCCTGTGAAACCCTGCACTGTTTGTGTGGTGTGTAATGTGTCCCTCTTTCTCTCTCTATCTTTCCCTGTCTCTTTTACTCCCTTATTCCCCTCCCCGTGTGCAGGGTAGCAAACTGAACTTAGTCTAGTTAACCTCCCTACCTTTCTTACACTTCTTCTCTCTCTCTCTTGATCAACAAACTCGAATTGTGCCGTATAGTAACTCACAAGACTACTATAAGTAGTCAGCATCTAGAAGCATAGTACTGCCATGGAGGGATCGTGTACACTAAATAATGGCGTAAAATCGCATGGATTTGCCTTATACAAGGGTACCGCCTGGGGTTTTGGTGATTGCGTAGTCAGGTAGGCCAAACAGCCAAACGCACTGCGGATACAGCAGTCAAGCTTATTTCTGAGAGTGTTTGGGCCCCTACCTTTTTCAGCGAGCACGACCGCTATTAATAAAACTTCCCTTTCACTGTGTTTATCCAGCACGCTGTTCCGCAACGCTCTCGTAGATCACGACCGTAAATTTGTACGCAACGACCTTGGTGTCTGGGCCCACCTGAGCTGCAGTACAACCTACAACGTAGAAGCGGACTGTGTGCACAGGAAGGAGAGTGTGTGCACTGTGGGGGGTGCCATCACCCCCTGTAAGGTCGTCTGCGCCCCACGGCGCGCGCGTCTCGCGGATAAGCCGCAGTTTGGGTTGATGGCCGCCGAGCGGAAGGTGGCGTTGTGCTCGCGCGGGTGATTATCATCATCATCGTTAAATTTAGCACGGTATCGCCAGCAGCGCCGCTGGGCGGCGAAGCTGGTGGGCGCACGGGAAGAAAGAGTCTCTTTGGCGTTGGGACGGCGATCGGGACGGACGTCTTCCTGCGGGGGGTAGGCGGGATGCGACAGCCGCGGGTCGCTTCCCGTCGGGCCCCTCGTGGTGAGTCGACCGTCCGCGACGCCGCCTTCGCGTTACCTTGTGTTTGCTGTTGTGTTGATTGAGTGTATTGGAATTTGTATAATTGGTTTTGTTAGCGTTTGATTTATGATTCGGCTAGCGAGCTCGTCTTGTAAAAGCAGTTAAATAAATGTACACGATGTTGGTTTGGGACGACCGTGTCTGCTGTCTCCCTTGCTCCGAGAGCGGCGCCCTCATTACTAGACCCCACACTGGCTGCCCAACGTGGGGCTCTTGGAGCATCGGACGACAGTTTTCGCGGTTCGGAACAACCTTTTTTTTTTTTTTAAGCCGGGGTAGAGTAGGCCTAGGGAGGGATTTTCATCGCTAGCGTCGGCGGCGTGCTTTTTTGAGAGCGAGGAGATCGGTTGCTGAGGCGTGTTTGAATTTGTCGGCACGTTGAGTTCTTTTTCTGCTCGCAAGTGGTTGTTGTTCTTTTAAAAACGTCGTTGAGTTGGTACGAGAGCCACGTGGTCCGCATCCTGGGGAGAGCAAGGCTTAGAGCACGTGGATTGTAGGCCAGGCCCGAAGCGAGTGAGTACGGAAGCCTCGTAGGTGGTCCGAGTTTTCTGTAAATAGCTTCTCCTTTCTCTTTGGCTCTGGGAGTCGGGCGTCGTTGCTGTCTTGTATTGCGGCTCGACGCCGGGGCGTCGTGACACCGTCCGGGACGGTGGGCGCCGATCGCTCGGTAAGCTGCTGTGTGCGGCGAGCGGTTAGGGCCACCTTACAGAGCTGATGTCTCCTCGCGGCCGCCTCTTCTGCGCCTATGCTGGGTGCTGGGTGGATGCCGGTTGTTGTCGAGCGACTCGTTAGGCGTAAGGCTCTGCGGAGCTGCCTGTCGGGACACAACCCGTTGGATCGTGGCGTTGAGGTGTTGCACTCTGCTTCCCTCTTATCTTGCGATGCACGAACTAAGAAAAGCAACCTTTGTTTTAGATGAACTGGGTGTCTCGGTCACCGCCGATGTTTTTGCTAGCCGTACTAAACATCGTACCACGAGGGCGATGAGCCCGTAGCTCCCTTCCTTTGTCCTACCGCACCGTTCTGTCGCGAATGTGTTTTGAGTGTACGCAGCGGGGTTGATGTAACCCGCGGCTGGCTGTCCTCTGCACGTTGTCTTCGCCGCTGGCCAGGAGTGCGGTCGAAACATCTCGGGAGATGGACATGCCTGGGACCTGCGCAGCGGCCTGCAGACCGGCGGCCTCGTGAGTGCTGCTCGCAACCGGAAGACGTGTCGGCGCGAGTGACGCTTTCTCGCGCCGACGGCCACGTTGTCGTTGCGGGTCTGGGACTGAGGTCAAGTCGTCGAGCCAGTGCAGCGGTGTCGACCAGCGGCTGTGTTGGAGTGCACGGACATTCGGACATGTGTTGTTGTCTTTCGTAGAGCTTGTGTAGCTGTTTTCTTTTTTTTTACCGGGGTATGTTTTGAATTAAGGTTGGGAGGATGTGGGGGTGCCATCACCCCCTGTAAGGTCGTCTGCGCCCCACGGCGCGCGCGTCTCGCGGATAAGCCGCAGTTTGGGTTGATGGCCGCCGAGCGGAAGGTGGCGTTGTGCTCGCGCGGGTGATTATCATCATCATCGTTAAATTTAGCACGGTATCGCCAGCAGCGCCGCTGGGCGGCGAAGCTGGTGGGCGCACGGGAAGAAAGAGTCTCTTTGGCGTTGGGACGGCGATCGGGACGGACGTCTTCCTGCGGGGGGTAGGCGGGATGCGACAGCCGCGGGTCGCTTCCCGTCGGGCCCCTCGTGGTGAGTCGACCGTCCGCGACGCCGCCTTCGCGTTACCTTGTGTTTGCTGTTGTGTTGATTGAGTGTATTGGAATTTGTATAATTGGTTTTGTTAGCGTTTGATTTATGATTCGGCTAGCGAGCTCGTCTTGTAAAAGCAGTTAAATAAATGTACACGATTTTGGTTTGGGACGACCGTGTCTGCTGTCTCCCTTGCTCCGAGAGCGGCGCCCTCATTACTAGACCCCACAGCACTCACTACTTGTCGAAGGCAATACGGTCGACAAGTCGAGGGTTAATGACGATTTTGCTTCTATATGTACGGGACAAAGCATGCAATAGAAAGACCCGCAAGGACGCCACAGGGAATTCAGAAAAAAAAATTAAGACGCTGTAGCTTCGCCTTCAAGAACGCGATAACGTAATCGGCCCCACGCGCATCGCGTTCTCAACTGCTAGCCTAGCTTCGGCTCTCAGTGGATGCCTCAAGCGTACTGCAAGAAAACGGACGTCTGGGAGCGCGACATTGCCCGTTTCAAACCACGGCCGTGTTCAAACTATCCCCTTCAGGCGCAGTGTCCACATATGTGGACGCGACTTGTTTTTGCAAGTTCCTCGGACTAGTGGGAAAGACAGGGCAAGATACATTGCGCATAGGATCAATTGAACCTTCCGCATAGTTAACGCGTCTAGATTTAACCCCAATATGCTGCGTATGACTGCAGCCGATTACTTTGGTGAAGGCACTACGATGTTCGTCGGGTCACTCGACGGTGTTCCAGGACCAACTTCATAAGTATTATTTTTCTTTGCTCAAAACGAACGCAGCCAAAAATGAACTTCGTGCGCATATTGAGCCTAAGTTTTCCTTCTTTTTGTGTAAAACTAGAACATGACTGACTGCCGAATAATTAATTATTTAGAGATATATTAATTAACATCAATTAGTAAAGATTGCTAAAAGGGGCTATGCTAGAATGGATACTGGCAGTACAGTTGCGAAATGCCCACTACGCCATAATTCTTCCTTTTGCGAATCGGGGAAGGGCCCACTACGCGTCCGTAAGCCAACACGCGAACCTACGCAGCTGCTCACTTTGTTGATGTTTTGCTGCGGATGAAGATTAGACATGTACATGTCTGAGCGCTTTGTAATGGGTGGGTGTTTAAAATACCCCCCTCGTCGTGCCATTCACATGTTTTGACGCTTGGCGTGATTCTCTGCTTCTGCCACGCAATATTACATGCGTTAAAGCAGTGATGTTCCGTGCAGGGAATTTTCCCTTTTTCAGGGAATTTTCGACAGTCATTTTGGACGAAAGGGAAAAAGGGAACCTTCGCGATATTGCAGGGAATTTGGAGGGGCGGCGAATTTTTTTTTTATAACGATCAAAAGACTGTGGACATGAGGCTTTCGCATGTCGCAATCGTTTCTGGCGCATGTAGCGCGCCAAACCACAGCCTCTAAGGTTCGTTTTTAAAGACCATAGTCTTTCTTGGGATAATTCAACGCAGAAACATTGATGACATTGATTTGACTGACTGCTGGTTTGTGTGGCCAGCGATTCAGCTGCGCGGCGAAAGTTTAAGCCCATGCTCAAAGCCCGCCCATCTTGATCTGGTGAATCTGTTCATACTTATGAACATTGTCAATCAAAAAGCAAATATTACGCATATTTGAGGCGCAATATCAATACGTACGTATTCGGCAGTGTGTGTTATTTAGAAAATGCATAGATACGTAATGCTAAACACCGCAGAGTTTATTACGCTGCGCTGACCATGCGACGGTATGAAAGCGATGGGAAGAGCCTGAAACACGTCGAACACTACATATATATATAAACTTGTTTTGTGCAGGGAAATATGCGGGGATTTTTGGCGATGTATGCGGGGGAAAAATGCCGGAAATAAGGAATTTTCGGGCCTCGGAAAGGGAATTCTTCTGTCCAGGACGGAACATCACTGCGTTAAAGAGAATCCTCCCACTACATGACAGTCATATGGTGTTTTAAACGCGAAGCACTTCTTTGCGAACTGCAGACACTTTGAGCGTTTCTATCTATCTATCTATCTATCTATCTATCTATCTATCTATCTATCTATCTATCTATCTATCTATCTATCTATCTATCTATCTATCTATCTATCTATCTATCTATCTATCTATCTATCTATCTATCTATCTATCTATCTATCTATCTATCTATCTATCTATCTATCTATCTATCTATCTATCTATCTATCTATCTATCTATCTATCTATCTATCTATCTATCTATCTATCTATCTATCTATCTATCTATCTATCTATCTATCTATCTATCTATCTATCTATCTATCTATCTATCTATCTATCTATCTATCTATCTATCTATCTATCTATCTATCTATCTATCTATCTATCTATCTATCTATCTATCTATCTATCTATCTATCTATCTATCTATCTATCTATCTATCTATCTATCTATCTATCTATCTATCTATCTATCTATCTATCTATCTATCTATCTATCTATCTATCTATCTATCTATCTATCTATCTATCTATCTATCTATCTATCTATCTATCTATCTATCTATCTATCTATCTATCTAGCCGCCTACGACTTTGTGCTCTCCAGGGCGTATCGTTAATGGGATTTATACCAAAATTGGTATGACATAACATGACTGTATGACGAACATTAGTGACTGGTCATATCATGAAAATCATGAATAAATTGTCATGAAAAGTGTGATTTACACGCCATGGCCTTAGTGCTCCTGAGGCCGTTTTCTCAACTTGATATATCCAAAAATTGGTACAATGAGGCATTTCTGCCTGACCAACATATGAAAATCATGACGTGCATGTCATGTAAAAGATGATTTACATGCCACACTCATGGTGCGCAGACGGCCGTTTCGCTAGCTTGATATACACCAAATTTGGTTTTGCGTGACGTGACTGTATGACGAACATAAATGCCAAGTGGTCATATGGAAATCATAACGTGTCATGTGCAACATGACTTGCATGCCACGCTCATGGCACGCTCGCGGCCGTTTCGCTAGCTTGATATACGCCAAATTTCGTATTGCGGGACGTGACTGTATGACGAACATAAATAAGAAGTGGTAATATGGAAATCATGAAATGTCATGCGCGACAGGACTTGCATGCCACGTCCACGGCGACTCGCCGCCGTCTCGCTAGCCTGATATGCACTAAAATTGGTATTGCGTGACGCGACTGTATGACGAACATAAATGACAGGTCCTAACATGTAAATCATGATAGTCATATTATGTACAGCATGATTTGCTTCATGCTGGCCGCTTTACATTACATCGATTCCCACAGTGCTTGGGATCTACCGGTTTTCTGTCTCGCTCGCCCTCTTGGGGGGGGAACGCATCTATTGCAAGAAGTCGTAGCACCTGATGTATTTAATGTAGTATGTGTGCTCTGAAAGATAAATGCGGAGCAGATTCAACATTCACGGACACCGCCAATAAAGCCAAATAAAGACAGCGCTCCTACTTTGAGTATATCCTGAAAAGCCTGCGTGCTCGCTCTGGTTACATACAGAGTTCCACTGTTTATTCCCATAGTTTTACTCGTAGGCTAAACAATAAAAAGTCCTTCAAGAAACGAAATTCTGTTTCCATATCAGTATTTATGCAAGCGACTGCATTATAACGAAAATACCTCGAATGGTGCCATTTAGATGTCTACTGCAAATGAGTTCTGTGCAAACCAGCAAGGCGGTGGAAGGGTTGTTAAATGAAAACTAGCAGTTGTTCCGTGTACGAATACAACCGATGAGCCAAGCTCCTTGGAAATGGGACGCACGCGGCGTTCGGCACGCGCGGCGTTTCATTGTTCAGGCAACGACCAACCACTGGGCGGACGACAGGTTGAAGCGATGGTTTCGCGCGTTCGCCGGTTTCAGGGAAGATGGCAGAGTCGAAGAAAGAGGGAGAGGGAGACTAATCTGCCTCCGTTTCGCATGCGTTCATATTGTCGCGCTTTGCGCACCGTGCAGACGCATTGCGTGTTCCAGCGCTCATAAAGCTCATTCATCCTCCTGCGTGAGGGTGAGACGCCACAGCTGGCCCCGTGCCAGGCAGCTTCAATGGCGACGGCGACGGCGGGGTGCCGGCCTAAGGAGCTTCGCTCCTAATAAATAGCAACCACCCGTTTGCAGCACGAAGCCCCACGGAAATTCATAAGGACTTCTCAGTAAGGGAAGATTCTAGTTGAAAATTTCGTCCTTGTCGGGGAATCGAACCGGGCACCAACGCCTTTCCGGGGTGGTGCAAATATGCTAACTGCCAAATATGCTAACTAGGATGCTATAGCAATTGTCAGCACGAGTCCAAGTTATTCAAAAACTAAAAGCACATGGACATATAATATTGCGGATGAGTCCTGCGGAAACCTGCAAAGTGGCGGAGGAGTTCGGAAAGAGATGGTTGACAGCCAACCATATGTATTTCCTTGAGGTTTTCGTTTACAAATGGCTGTTGCCAATTATTTTGTTATTAAAATTTCAAAGCACTTTTCTTCAGATTCTTGAAACGACGACAGCTTAGTTCCCATATTTTTATGCTCGTTACAGCTTGGACACAAAGGAGATGGCACCAGACCAGACCTGTTTAAGTAAAAATTAAGCGGTGGAATACGGCATCCTAATTTAGTGATGGACACTTCGAATTTACGCATGGCACCTAATTTATTATGCCATGCGAAATGCAAGTGCTAAAATCCTGGATTCGGAATGTAATTACCTTTGCTAAATTCGCCTTTAAGAGTTTAACGCGATAGCGATATGTTGTCCCTAGTGCGTACTGCAATCACTTAGTGCATACTATGTAATGGGTAGCCTGCTTTAAACCACGAGCAATTATGCGCGGGAAATGTTTGCGAACTTATGTACCCAGTACGTCGTCTTAAGGGAATACGTGCCTTAACGTGTGTGCCTTTTGTAATGGGTGGCCGGCTTTGAACTACGATGTCGTCATGATATTCACATTGTCTGACGCCCGATGGCAATGTACGTTTGTACCACGCAATATTACTGCGATATTGCATGCTGTATTGTGAAGCCTGTATACAGGACGCGTGCGTTAGTATAGCATGAAAGTTAATTTCACTGCATTTCCAAGCGGAGGAAGTTATTTTCAATATATTTTCAAGTAGACGCATTTTATACAAATGGCTCTACAGCTAAAAGACTTTTATCAATAGCTAGCGTTCCAGCCGGACTGGTATGCACTGTTCATGAAATGCACTGCTCTGATTCCCTTTTAGAAAACATTGCTATTCGAAACTTCGTTCTGTGCAAAGCCTGATGTACGCTTGTTGGGGCGCCATTGAGTATTTTGTTCGCTGGGATGTATATTACGCACATCTGTAATAAATACCATGAAAAAAAAAAGAAAAAACAGACATGTGGCTGTGTGGTATAACACCTGCTTGCCACGCAGACGACCTGGTTTCGATCCTCACTCGTAGCCGGAAATTATTATTTATTTTATTTGCATGTTTTTCGATTTTTCTGTCATGGACAAGATGGTGATTTTTCGCTCACAACCAACGACGCCGACGCCGGAATTTCCGCGAAACGAGCCCCTTCAACGCTATCGCGTTAAAAAGCGAAAATTTTCTGAACCTCTTCGCTGTAACATAAGCTGTAAGAGACATAACTGACAGAACTGGACCATCAAGGGTATACTCGCGCGAGTGAGACATTGTTCTGGATCTGTGGTTCGCACCTCGAGCATTGCTGCACATCTTCTGCCAAGGCCTGCCGAACGTGGCTGGCGTTGCGTTTGCGCTCTGGTGGGCCAGGGTAACTGCGAGAATGGAGAATGAATGACCTTGCAAGACATAGATTAGTAGAATGTTTGCTCCAAAAATCAGATAACAAACAGGGTACGAACGGGAAGTGAGCCAATGCATCCTGCGTGGCAGTCAATTATCACAGAGCCACGCTACGCCATGAGACCGCTTTGGAAAAAGAGCCTATAAACATGCCATGTTGGACAGAAAGTCACGTCAACAAATGCAATATGAATTGCAGAAATGTAGAACCTAATTTTATTGCATTGGCAGAAATGTAGGATGGTGTCACACTTTGTGAATTAGTAAACATAGGAGGGGGGGGGGGGTTAAAGCTGCCAACTCACTGCAAAGCGATGCACATAATCATCATCATCATTAGCTACACCGCTAACAGATTTTACTGCTACCCACATGTCCTCTCAAACTTCCGCGATGGTGACGATGGTGATGATAATATAGCTACACCAGATGACTATCGCCTTCGAGTTGTCGTAAGCAAATTGATAAGGGACATTCTGAGCTTTTGTGCGGAAAGGTTAGATATAGGTTATGAGCAATGCCGCATTGGTGGGATCGGGAATAATCAATCTTAAGCGTCTGGGTTCGCTGAACGCGTTTCTTCTGAGTCAGAGGCCCCAGCAAATACGCGAACCTCATCGCAAGTGAACTGTAGCTAGTAAACCAGACGCAGGTCCAGATATATTAACAACCACAAAGTAATGACCCGGGAGAGCAGGGAAAAGGCAACACGCTGCAGGGAATGAAAAGCCTCTGAAGAAATAAACGCGGGGGTGCAGATGGCCGACAAGAATAATAGAAAGAAAGAAACAGAATCAATACTGATCTAGCATGAAACCGGCTGCACATACACCGTCTTGGGTTGGCCAAGCAGCGCAGCAGCTGTCGCCGGAAATATGAATCGCTGTTTGCCGCTCCTGAAAGTTAGGACGTTGCATTACTGACAGTATGGAAACGCCGGCTGTCGAACAGGAAATACGGCCGCGCTGTTGTTGAGAAGAAGGAAGCCGAACAAGCTTGGGTGGAGGCCAGCCAACTCGCTTGCTTGCAGGTCCGCGTTGTTACACCCCAGATTGCGACGAGTGCTAGACGACATGGTGAGGGTCAGATCCGGCGACCGGCTGCGTAGAACTGCCGAAAGAAAGTTGTTTTCTTCGCGGCTCCTTGCTGGACGTGCCGTTAGGTTATGAGGCCTATCCTCCTTGACCTCGACTCCCGAGGATTCCTTTTTAACGCTTCGATCACCCCCCCGTTTTCCTCGCGTGTTCCTTACACTCCGTGATTTTGAGCTACGGCACCATGGTATCGCTATACGAACTTTTTATTGCCTCCCCTCCACTCGGGCTTCTTGTCCGCGCACCTTCTTCCCCTCTGCGGGGAACAATAAGTGTGGATGATAGTGCACTAGTGACATAATAGTGACATAATAATTACATCTGGGGCCTTACGTGCCAAAACCACGATATGATTATGAGGCACACCGTAGTGGAGGGCTCCGGAAATTTGGGCCATCTGATGTTCCTTAACGTGCACCGACATCGCACAGTAGACGGGCCTCTAACATATTGCATCCATCGAAATGCGACCGCCTCTGCCGGAATCGAACCCGCGCACTTCGGGTCAGCATCCGAGCATCGTAACCGCTACAACACCGCGGCGTTCAGTTCATATGGCTTCGCGAGTGGCGCACGAAGGGGAGAGAAAAGCGCCAGGTTGAAAATGAAACGTTCAAAGGAGACATCCTTGATACGGCACCAGATATCCTTTCTTTCGGGTTTTGTTGCTTATCTTGTAGGGCATTCCACAAAAATTCAAGTGGTGCGCTCCCGTTTGGAGCAGTGATTTTAGATAAGAAGCATCTTATGAACAAGCTCTGTCCCCCCCATTGTCCGCCGTAGCCAGATGACGATGACGATGACACTGCCATCATGGCACATTATACCCATTACCATTATATTACCATAACCATTATACGCCATGACGATGACGATGATGCTGATGACGATGAAGAATAAGCGCGTTCCAGACCACACATTCTCATTCTGCCATCACGGCACAGCACATGCAAGGTACCCACCATACGTCATGACGATGACGATGACGCTGATGACGATGAAGAATAAGCGCGTTCCAGACCACATTCTCTTTCTGCGATGGATGAAAACGATCGTGAACGTGCTCTCGCCCGCGAAAGGCAAAGTGGCAACGCCGACAACAACGACAAAAACACATTGTATATACTGTACACACGTGTTGTAACTTTTTTACATGCGCGAGTGGGCAATGTCACGGGCGATTCACGGTAAGAACGATCCCGAGTGCTTCGCATACTACTCAGGGTTCCCTTACGGGAAGATGTGTGGGATTTTTCGGACAACCGTCGTGTGGGACTTGCTGTCAAAATGTCGCCTAAAGCCATTTGTAAGAAGGCTTTTCCCATATCTCGTATACGGATAATTTCTGAAGGGGTTTTAGTGTCAGAATTAGAAACAAACATCGGTACTAATATCCAAAATGAATGAAATGTGGACACCGCTTCTGAAGTACAGAGATTTTGTCCCACGCTTATGTTTCAACGCATGGTGGAGTGCCTCGCGAAAAGAAATGCTTGAGACCAGTCCCGTCTGCGTAGCTAACCACAAAAAAGCGTTATTAATTGCAATAGGCGAGTAGATAATGCGAGGACCCTTCAAAAAAGCTAAAAACATTTAATTTCTTATGAAGCTGTGGGCCGCTGGCGAAACGCATGTTTCAGACACCTGCTTTATGTGACAGACAGCATTGATCATCTCTTCGCAGGGGTCTAGATTGTTGGCTTTGTCGACAATCAGTGTTATCGCTCTCCTTGTATTGGCATGTCGGCAGCTTGTCACATCTTGACGTGACCGCCTAACTTGCCTGCATCAACCGGACATGGGACGGCCTATGTGCGGGCCATCCTGGCTGACTTTTCCCATGTGAAGGTGTGGAATTATGGGCAAATACTATGCGAGAGTAGCTTTCGAATATTCGTTGCGTTATAATTTTAGATTTCTTAGGACCGAAAAATCAGTTTCCTTATTCCATGAACTTCCTAATTGAACGAAAAAAATTCTAGCCTTTCAAACACTTCTTTAAATCGAATTTCAACTCGATCTTAATTTTCAAAAATTTGCTTAGGTTCATCAAGACACTCGATGACACGACATGACAAGAACTTTATTTGAGTCCTGACTAACTGATATTTAGAAAAGCCAGAGCCCCCCCCCCCCCCCCCCCCTCCCCAGATATATACGAAACAAATATGAGGGTGATGCTGAGCCCCCTCCAACAACGCAAATGTCTTCTGAGGCCGCAGGGACCAGTTGTTTTTTCTGATTTCACATTGACAATACTATCCTGAACTTCTTTTTCGTGCCTTTCATTCCTAGTTTCCGCTGATATGCACCACTATGATGTCAACCAACTCGCCCAAGGAACAAGTCTTACTCAACCATGCAATGCTAGTGGCTGCTTGGCACATACCTGCCTTCTCTGGCGCATGCCCACCAAGTTCTATGCAGACGATCCGGTAGTTTTGCCAAGCTTAGGCAGTTGCGCTCTTAAAAGTCGGGCTGTTCACTACTAAGGAAAAGCGACATGAGAGGCACGGTATACTTCAATGAAATTGCAGCCCACAGCCCGATCAGTCTTTTGTTTTTCGCGGTGTTGCAAGGCGCGCGCTGAACAAATAACGGCGCACGAAGGGACCACCGGGGCGTAGTAAGCACAGCGATGCCTTTCGTTTCGTGACAGAGAAAGGAGAATTGGTGTGAACGCACGACCGAGCACGTAAGTGATTTTGGCTTTCCTTTTACGCCTTCCTACGTGCCCATATGCAACGTTCCGCGTCGCACGTCCGGTTGACAACAATTACGACGTATGAGAAAGAGACAGCCGACGTGCCGTTCAACTTGGAAATGCATCTTTCGCGCGATACGGAAGCTAGCCATCCTTTTTTGTGATTCATTTGGATGGCGTCACGGTGTTTCTCTAGGATCGCCTTCAATTCGGACAGCGTCGTCCTGTATTGCGAGCTCATCTCTACAAGCTCTTCGCCTACAAACCCCCGGACAAATTCTGAAGCTGACTCGATGATGAACGGCTCAACTTCAATATCGTTAGTACGGTCAACAGGTCAACGTAAGCGATGTTTGCGGGTAACGCGATCGAAGAACGTTCCCCTTGTCTGCACCTCTTGTCGAACTGCGTAATGGCTTGCACCTTTGTAATGGGCCCTACTGACTTTCCTTCTGTTTTAATAACGGGGATCTTTAAGCATTTCGTTGCGCCGGGTAGTGCGAACAGGAATTATCATTATCATGAACCGGTAAGCCCTCCCTTCGCCTTCTTCAAAACCTGCTCCGCTCCCACAACACGTGCGCCGATTTGTTCGGAGTGGAATGCATGAAATATTATTGGCGAGTCTGTTACGTGGCTAAAATCACGTAACATCACGTAACAACTGGTCATGGAAATAATATCACGCAACATCGCGCAACAGCTAGCCACGTAGCATGTTTCCTCCATAAACCACGTAACAAATAGGCACGCGAATATGATGTAACATTACGTAATGATTATTCGCGTGACATGATCCCGCCCCGAACCACGTAACAAGTCACGTGGCTAAAATCATGTGACATATTGTCACGTGACTGAAATCACGTAACATCATGTAACAACTAGTCTAGTGAAACTTTTCCGCAAAGAGCACGTAACAGCTACTCAAATGGACTAAAATCACATCATGTAACAGCTAGTCATGTGACATGTTTCCGCCATACACCATGTGACAACTACTTATGGGACTATGATCAAGTAGCCGCATGTAACAACTAATCCCTCGTGACCTCTTCCCGCCATAACACCGTAAGAGCTAGTCCCGGGATATACCCGCGTCAATAACAACATAACACAACGCAAAAGTGACGTAACATCTCAACACGACTCGCGTGACTCACGTGGCCAGCGGGGGGCTATGGGGGGGGACTGGAGCCCCACCGAAATTTCTGCCTGCCCCCCCTTTACCTCCCCAAGAGCAAGCATAATCAAAACACGGCTTATGTTCCCATCCTCCCTGCCCCCCTCTGAAGGAACTCACTTTTCGTGGGTGCCCTCCCCCCCCCCCCCTCCCCCCCCCCCCCCTTAGTAAAAAAAATCCTGGCGCCGCCACTGTACAGAGCGCGGATTCCTTGAACGACCTTTAAGCGAATAACGTATCTTCTTCGCACAAAATCTCTGACAATGAAAATGAAAACATTTCCTAACGCCACAAACAACCGCTATCTCTACCCCCGATGTTTGCCTTTGCTAAGAAATACGACCGTTCTAGGTTTCGCGACTCAAGCCATCTAATTTCGTATCGTCCGATGTGGGCTGGTTGCAGGGCCATTGGCTGCGTCCATAAAAGAAAAAAAAAAGCCACGCTGGATCGAAATAACAATAGCTTTTGCGAGCACCTTAACTGTCTTTTTGACACACAAACAACACGCAATAGAAAGACGCCAGAGAAAGTGCGAATTAAACGGTCTAGTGTCTTTCTGACAAAGCGCAGTTGGTGATTGGAGCTCAGCAAAGTAGGCCGTAAAATAAAGCCACTGAGCAATAAATTTCGCGCCAGACGACTGAATTCAATCTGGACGGCAAAGAAAGTGGCGCTTTCTGAAGAACTCTCGCCTTGTTTGTTCAGTAGCTCCACCATTTTCTTTCCGGATATGTCTTGTATTATTTCCTCTTGTTGCGGCTCTGGTAGTGAGCATACAGAGGTGGTAGGGGATGATATAGTATTGGACATACAGCAGGCGCTGGGCGACGGGCGAACTCAAGGAAAGTCGGTCACATGTCAAATACCACATACTGGAATGACCAGAAAGCTTTTTTTCATTCGTTCCTTTTTCCCGTGATCTTTTGTAGTCGTGCTAATAACTGGCCGAGAAAACAGAAAAGAAACCAGTTGACTGAAGCAGTTCGAAGTAAAGGAAATTATTGCTGTATCAGTCCGACGCTGCACCAACTAAACGCAAGAACACGCATGTACATGCTTGCACAAGTAGATGCACAAATTGTGTTTATATAAATGCTCGCTTGCACACAAACGAGTGCACTAGGATAGCGTGGAAAAGCACATTGCTCTGTTTCTTCCAAGACGCTATATGTCACACGGTGTACGGGAAACAACTCGACATTTGCCGAGCGTCGCGCTAGCGCAAAGGATTCACGAAAAAAAAAACGCACAAACAGGACGAGCGCGAACTATGTACTGTCACAGCTTGACTCTCGCAACCATTGTCATTGGCACATATTGCAAATATCTCGAAGAAGGAAGGGGGGGCGCTTGCTCTGGATATTACGGCATATATATTATTGTGCTCATACGTAATGCTTATTTCCTTTTTCTATTATTATAGGCACGCAGAGGTCTCCCCTCTGTTTCCCGGGTGTAGTGCGGTTAGCGGTCTGAAGCTCTTACTGTGGGAGTGTCCCTCTTCACAGCGCCACACGGACCACAGATTGACGCAGGAAGCATTTCATTCATTGCCCAAAAGCCGCGACTGGTTTATCAACTCCGGGTGGTCCAGGAGGCCTACGATGCGGCGATGAGGCTTGGCCTTCCTGGGAGCAGCTCACAGTCTTAATTGCCCCTATAAAAACCGCTAGCAGTATACTGCCCTATAAAAACGGCGTGAAGATTCTTCCGGACCCGAATAAAGTTTACCTGGCTACTTACCAACTATGTAAAAAAAAGTTTTTGAAATAAATTTTCTCGAGACCTAAAATTTCTTCATAATTTCGTAACGTTTCCATTGTATAAAGCGGATTGTGCTTAAGCTTTTTGAAACCACTCAATTCTTGGAGAGTAGCCAGCAATGAGTGTGAGACCCCAGTTAATAGGTGAACAGCAACAGCCAGTCTAACGAACGGGCGTTGTCTCAGTTTCTCGCATTAGAATAACGAAACTATATATTGAAACCTATATTGCTACATAATTCCTTTGCCGTAAAAGATTTAATATTTTGGTTTGGACCCGGGCACATGCAATAGTACTGACAATGTAGATACTATCTAAGTCACGTATTTCGTTCACTAACCAACAGACATTCTTAGGAGACGCGATGCATGCCTGTATATATACTGAAAGTGCCAAAAGTCTTTGTATGACAAGAAATTTATTTTCATATTTCGATGGAACATAGACGCGATAAGGGGCAGCACTGGTGCGTCGTTGCCGTCACTGTTTACCGGTGTGTGTCGGTTTCGGGGCTTAGTATACATATTTGACCAGCAAGTGATCGATCAATATGTCCATCACGAATGCAGAGATAACCAAAAGGACCATTGTGCCGAGAGCTAATATTAGCATCTTGAGCCATTCAGGTATGCCATGTTTCCTCCAACGCCGCAGTACCGCGAAGATGCTTCCCTTGCCGGTGTACGGCTTGAAGCGTGCTTGGAATCTCGCCGCCGGCGACCCCGCTCTGACTCCTTGAGCACCGAATCCAATTCTTTCGAGCAGGCTCTGCGCGAGGACTGGTATGTAGTTGGGAGCATCTGTAAACAAGTAAATAACGGTGTAATCTTGGACCAAAGTATTGCACGAAAACATACTCATGACGAATGACAACGGTGACACAAAGCTAAAAAAAAAAAAAACACGTTCATCCTATGCCAATCAAGCGCCTAGGATATGTTTTCGAAATTTGAGTCATTTGCCTTCAATGCCATGCTTTTTCTAGTGAAGCTTGGTATAGGTCATAGATTCCGATGGCGGCATTGTCGTACGTGAAAAATCTGGTGTCGGTCAGGGTGCAGAAATGCGGCCCTTCAATCTGCGCCGTTCACCTGCCGTATTTGTGTGGGGTGTTTCCCTATAATTGACGCTCTTTCAATCCTAGGATTGACGGCGGCCTCTGGTTTCTGATTTGGCAAGTCAAATCTTTTACCGCTGCCAACTGTCATTTTACATTGGGACATTTCATTGTTGCGTGAATGTGAGCGCATGAACTCACGGTTCAGCGCCGGCACCCGAAGTAGAGCCATTGGCATGATACCAACTGCGTGGGCGTGCCCTCACGCCACGCCCGCAACCAATCAGAGCCGTGCGTTTCACTTCCACCGGGGCATAAAGAAAGAAAGAAAGAAAGAAAGAAAGAAAGAAGGAAAGAAGGAAAGAAAGAAAGAAAGAAAGAAAGAAAGAAAGAAAGAAAGAAAGAAAGAAAGAAAGAAAGAAAGAAAGAAAGAAAGAAAGAAAGAAAGAAAGAAAAGTGGAAGGTCAGGCACACACATGCCAAGGCTAGCTTGCCACCACTTTCACAAAAGAGCAAGCGCTCTTGAATTTTTCCTTTGTGTGTCTCAGCGGGTCATGGTAAATACTTGTCTAGCCGCATTTCGTAACATAATGGAGTCCCTGCACAATCTTACTTGTTACCAGTTGATGTGCACTACTTTTGGCGAGTGCAGAAAACAAAGAATAAAACTTTTTACTTACATGTAAACCATGTACCTATCGTCAGGAGAGGTACAACAGCCACGATGAGGACTTCGATCGGCATGATGATGAAAGGAAGTCAGCTGGGAAGAAAACAAAACGATAGTTTCTTTAAGGTGTCAATGGCGCTATCTTGGTGAATATCTGCTGCATAATTTGCAACTGGCATTATACAAATGCTGGAAAGCTTTCATTGTTTAATTGCACTGCTTCACTTATGCCTCCATCATTTACCACTTCAAAAAAGCGTGTTTTTTTGTCGCCTGGTTAGTTTAAATTACCACAACTCAAAGTATTGAGATCTATACTTTAGACAAAAAATTCGGCAGATCCCACGTACCATGGGAATCGATGTCGTGCGAAGCATGCGGAGGGAAGGTGACCAGTGGTGTAATTTTTTTTGTTGAGCGAAACGTTACAACTTGACACTGAGCATATGCACAAATTTTATACGCACAGACATATATGTTGAACAGTGGCATATCTTTTATATAATTAGTTTTTTACAGTTGCGTAACGATGCCATGAGCCACATGGGTATTAAAGCGGTAAGCTGAAATGTAGCGCTTATGCGTGCGAGGATAGGAGCCCTGGATAGTGCTACGTAGAGGCAACTTCAATTGATGGCACTTAACTACAATTGACGCTAACCCGATGTGGCACCGGTATCATTGTGGTACACATGTAATGTTTATAAAGTTAGATGGGCAGCACTGCAACCACAATTGACGTTTCACCAAGAGTAAGCCTGCATAGGGTTTTTTTCTTCCAAAAGAATTCCGAGACCTGGCGTAGCTCAGAGGTGGAATACTTGATTGCCACGCAGAATGCTTGGGTTCGACTCCTGATGGGACCATAACATATATTCTTTGCATTCGTCGGGTCAACGCTGCCGGTGTCGGGTTTTCTTAACGCTTTCGCATTTAAATTACCGATGTCTGTTCTCGCTGTTCCTCGGTAGATATAAACTGTCAAACACCTGTGGGCATACCCACACACCACGGCCCTTGGTATACAGGTATGTGCCATACGTGTCTGGAGGAAAGATTTTGACGTCGTACGCGACGGGATTTTCTCATTATTCATGTCATGACCAGATAGCCATAATTTTCACACCCTCTTACCCTCCCACACTAATTTTGGTCTGCCCCAAATTAAGGAGGTGATCACGAGAGCACCCAAACGTATACATAGGCGGCTAGATAGATACGTAGATGGAAACGCTAAAAGTGTCTGCAGTACGCAAAAAAATGCTTGGCATTTAAAAACATGTTTCGCGTGGTGCCTTATATAGTTGAGTTACTTTGTTTTACGCCTGAAAGCTATTCGAAAGTTCGAAGAATCAAATTAAGAAATGTTTCGTTCTAATGAAGTAGTTAAAGGAGCTCTCTTTCTAATCCTTGTGTCGGAGCTTACACATATAAAAGGAAGCACTTCAGAACTACTATCTTGTTGACCATTGTTTTAAAACAATCAGTTCTCTCTGAATCTTTATTTTTGTCAAGAGATATCTTAAATCGACAAAACAAAGTATTATACTAGTTTTAAAGGGGCCATATGACACCCAATTCTCGCTCATAATTCTGCTTTATGTGGGTTAATTCTTAGGTGTTCAAGAACAAGCTGGCGAAATTTAGCGCAATTTGGTTGGGAACTGAATTTATAACGAGCATTCTTATGAACACGCGAATGGCCCCAGAGACTGACAACACTGGTGTACTCGCGAGCCGTGACGTAACAAGCCGCTTGTTTTGCAAGCGTCTGTATTCCGGCCAACCATATTTCGTGGTAAGCTGTGCGTGGCATGGAGCTATTAGAGCTTGTTAAGTTCGGCATTGAAAATTGAAGGACACTTTGTAAATTCCAAAGTGCGTTCGGCGAACGCCTGTGCCCATTGAGACGGGGACGGTCAGAATGGAACGCGATGAGCGCGTCTCCCTGCTTGCATGATTGGACACCCTGGGCACAGCCAATGCTACGCAAGCAAAGCGCGAGCGCTGTAGAGTCCGACGCGAGGCGCGACCGACGCAACCAGCGTCCGTTGGCGCGCCCCGGCGGCCACCTGGCACCATGCCAGGGCACTCACAGATGGACGGACGTGAGCATGAGACATTAAAGGCTTTCGCCTTAAAATTGATTGGTTTGCAGCGGCTGAAACTTAGGTAGAAGACGACGGCTCCACTCCATGAAGCACGTGACGTCACACACGCCAAGGCAAAATGGCGGTTGCCGGCGGTGGGAGGGGTTTACAACCGTCGACTTCTAGGGCTCATTTTGCAATGAAATATTCTTTCAATGTCCATTTTTCAGACATGTATAGTCGCGCTCAATATGACTTGCAACACGGGAGCGCGTGGCCTCACGAATTCAAATATTGCGCATGGCTTCCACCAGCCCTTATTTCCATTACTAAACGCGTTTCTCTCACTTGGGTACACACGTCTGCAAACTAACTCATGAGTCGACTCACTCGGACTCACTCCGACTCAGATCGGGCCGTGAGTTTGACTCTGAGTGAATCCGGGTGAGTAATATATTGGAGAGTCTGAGTCCGAGTGAGTCCGGTTGAAGAAAATTTTCGTGAGTGTGAGTCCGAGTGAGTTCGGCTCTGGAAAATTTTGGCGAGTGAGCCCGAGTGAGTCCGAAGCGCAAGATATATTTTTTGAGTGAGTCTGAGTGAGTTCTACATTTTTTGCCAACCTGTGGTCCTATCTCATCTTCAGCATTACTATCAGCCTTACTTGGATTCACGTTTATACTCTCGTCTACTCACACGCATTGCGAAGCAGTGTCGTTCATACACCATTTCAATGTTTATTGATCAGAGGCGGGCATTACGTGAGTGCCCTGAACCCCCCCCCCCCCCCCCCCCGCTCGCCAACTTTTCCCGGAAATGTTTTATTTATTCATTCCGGGAAGTTCTTGATAAATATATCTTACGTTGTCATCTCTTCAAAAAAATGGCCTTACTGGTTTGCGAGCACTCACAACTCGTATTCGAAGGTATTATATCAAAAGGCGCGAATTAGGGCACCGTTTACGTGAGATATTGGTGTTAAAGAGCATTAACACTCGTGTCGAAAAAGCTAATTTTACGCCGACTGAGTCGACTCGATGAGTCGACTCACTCGGACTCACTCAAGTCTCATATCGGTTCGTGAGTCTGAGTGAGTCTGGCTGAGTAATGTTTTGGTGAGTTTGAGTCCGAGTGAGTTCGGTTGAAGAAACTTTTCGTGAGTGTGAGTCCGAGTGAGTCCGGCTCAGGAAAATTTTGGTGAGTCTGAGTCCGAGTGAGCCCGAAGCGCAAAATATATTTCATCAGTGAGTCTGAGTGAGCTCCACAAGTTTTGCCGACCTATGCTTGGGTATGATCCCAAATAAGAAAATTTTATTTAGTTGTTGAAATAAAAAGAAGTTGAAGCTATGCGCAACCTTTGAACCCGTGAGGCCAGGCGCTCCCATGTCGCAAGTCATATTGAGTGCGACTGTACACGCACAATAGACCCTGTACTTCTATATGTCGCTGAACACCGCAATTTGGTGGGTCACCGTGTAATGACAGCTTCGATGAATTGAGCAGTAAGGTTACTTACAGACTTTATCGTTGTTGTGGCACAGAAAAATATCGCTAGTTCTTCCTCGTTTTATAATAATATTAATGGATCAGATACATCCGCCTTAGGTTTCTGTGCTTTGTGTATCGTTACTACTGCGTTATGCACAGGCTGGCGCAATAACCGTATTTGAGGATTTTCTGGCCATAGTTCGCACCATTATGGTTATAAAATAGTAAGTCTGAAGAACGATATGTTTCCGAACGGGACATTAAGTCTCTGAAATTTCGCAAGTAACGCCATCGCCTCCTTGCGGAAACTTCAAACGAAATGCTTGCTTTTTTTCTTCTGTTGATCTTGTCGTTCCGACGTGCCTAACATGAAACATTGATGTCCTGAAAAACAGTTGACCCGGACAGAATGAAATAAATGGTGCAGTATTGTCGATATCTTGCTTGTAACTGGAACAAGCTTCTTGCGTTAAACAATGCGTGCAGTACCAGCTTAGGTTATTACCAAATACCTGACAATATATGAACTATATGAAGCTCTTTGCATTTGATATACTTATTCATTGTTGCTGTTAGAGGAGTACCAAACAAACGCTTACGATCTTGAGGCAGCATTACCCAACATTTGCCAGTGGTAAGCAGTGCTAGTACTACGCGAGTAAATGCAGTAGATAAATGCTCCACCGCCCACCACGCGAAGATATGCTTTCGCACGCAAAAAGGACAAAATGAAAGTAAATTTCTTTAACATCCCTTATTATTAAAGCATGCATCGATTGGTGTTTAGTGAGTAATTTTTTTGGCCTGCTGTTCTTAAACGTTCATTTATTTCACAGTGCAAAAAGCGTTCTTGCCTTTCTACCATGTTAATATGTGAGCGCCGCTGTTGGAATCGAACCTTCGACCTCCGTTTCGACAACTCGTCTCCATAAAAAGGCGCTAAGCCGCAGAGACAGGTCACTCTTCACGAAACAACGCGCTTTTTGCGCTGCTGTGCAACTGTGTGTTATGCCTAACGCGCACCTTTCGAATAAACAAAATGAAATAACTGCTGAACGGAAAAGTGTGTTACTGCTGAGTGAAACGGTAATGTGCCATAAGATAATGGACTGCTAAATAGCCTCATATTTTCATGCAGTCCATATATGACACTCTGAAGGAGCTGCTAAATTGCATTGTACGACATTTTTTACGATTAATAAAGCCTAAAAGTAGGCGTAAATTGTTCATGGCAGACAAAGTCACAGAAAAACGGGAATGCGCGCCATTTGTTTATGATATTCGCCACTTGAATTTTGTAAGTTCAGCAATTAAATTGAACTTTTTTGTATTCAACGGCAGGAAAAGGAAACAAAATTTACCTTTAGAATTCTACAAGTGAGAAATGTAGGCAGGACTTGTTCATTCACTAGCATGACAATTCAAAATTTTCTCTGAGTGGCAGTGCTTTCGTCACTAGAGCGCCAAAAACCCGGTACCAAGACATTTATACCAACACACAAACGCATTCACAAAATTTTCAATCAATTGCCAACATTTCTCTTATTTCTATAATTCTGCACATTTCGATTTTGACGGATGCTGCAAAAATGCGAAAAATTAAGCTCGCTTTGAATGGCTAAGGCAGTTTTTGTTAAATGATATTTGACAACCACTTCTGTTCTTCAACCTTCACAAATTGTAGTAGCCAATTTGCGAGAACACAGCCTGCTTATATAATCTAATATAAACAATAAAATAAATTTACAGATACACGCACGGGTGGCAGAACGTGGCCAATCACGGGCTATTTGACCTGTGACGACAAAACACTGAAAGTAGTGGTACACTTTAGAGGCATGAGTAAGGTAATTGGCTGAAGGGTGTGATTACACAACGCCTATGTAATGCTATCATGACATATTTCTACGATGGCAGTGAACTTACCCCTAGCTTAACAATTCTAGCAGACTTAATAGCGTTTGTTGAAATCACGCCCCATCAAGCTTCTCAGTAGAGCGGCTTTCATATGACGTTCTTGTCCATTACTTTACCTAATCACAAAAATCTGTTCTCGTCACGATTAGTAGTTCGCACTTTGATGCAAAACCAGGGAATACGAAAAAAGCCAAATCAAACTTACGAAGCATCAAATTACTGGTCCGTACCTTCCAGGATGTTCTTGTTGGGCCTTTGCCTGGTGCTCTGTTCTTCTTCTTCTTGGCTTGTTCATTGTTCAAGTATTAATTCTGGCTCTCACCCACTGTGGGGCATTCACCAAGAATTGAGAGGAAGAGGAGGAGGAAAATAACTTTATTGTGTCCTGCGGAACGTTCAATTCTTGGGTGCGCGACACAAAGGTTGAGAGGTTTTAAAAATCTCGCTTTGTTACTGCACGACATAGGCGAGGAAAAAGCTAACCCCCACAAATAAGTACACACAGCACTGAGAGTCAACTGAAAAATTTTACTCAAAAAACGTGTTATGAAACAAATGTTAAACAACATCAATCTCGACGCACATGCTGTCATCGATGAAATAAGACAAAGGTGAACGAGTGTTCCCATGACTCACTCCTTTCGTCGCTCCCCCGAAATGTAGATGTGCTCTCTCGCTATCATCACTTTCCATCATAGTGAGATAGCACGACTACGCAATGTTGCATATGGGTATCTAACCAATGTTTCCGCATCCGAGGAAAAACAGATACATATGCCGTATTTAGACGAAATCCTGCTTCCCGCCGATTCCATATACACTTAATGTCA